>CM056393.1:16689399-16721899 GCA_029718625.1 Synaphobranchus kaupii
CACACACACACACACACACACACACACACACACACACACACACACACACACACACACACACACACACACACACACACACACACACAGAAACACACTGGCACTCCTGTATTCAACACGGATATTGACTCTTAACATCAACATACCTTCCAATATTAGGAAGGTGACATTTTCACAGACGGAAATGGCAGGTTTTGTCTGCAGCATTTTAATTGGCTCTTAAGTGTTCAGAGACACACAGGGGTGGAGACGGGATTTTAATGAAGTTGTTTTCAGCGAGCCAAAATAAGGAGTCTCTTTAATTTATATTTGATTAGAGGCAAAACTTTGACTTCAAACAGAATCTGAAACGCTAATTTGTGCACAAACAACACATGCACACACGCCTGCACAAACACACACACACACACACACAAATACATGCACGCACACATGCACACAGACGCACACACACGCACACACAAACTCACACACACAAACACACACAAATACATGCACGAACACATGCACACAACACAGAAGCACTCACACACACACACACACACACACACACACACACACACACACATACACACACACACACACAAACACACACACACCACAAAGTTCAAAAGCATCACCCATAGGAATTCTCTCTCTGGTACTTCTGTAGCCACAGTCTCAGGCACTGCTGTTAACCGGTCATTAGGAGCCTTAATGTCAGGCCTGTTTCTAAATTTAGCCCAAAATCATCATTACAGGACTCGTTCCAGGGCCACAAAAGCCTGGTAGTTTAATGATTTTACAGCTTGTGCTGAGATGGAACTGGAGAACATCTACAGTAAGACATCTATGTCAGGTGATGGACGGACCAGATCAAAAAAATCAATTCACCTTGATTCAAATCAACTCAATGTGATTCAAATCAATTGATTCACCTCGACTCCAGTTCAACTCAAACTCAAACCCAAAGTGAGTTCAGTTCCCCTCTTCTTTCGCGCCCGTACCTCTGCTGAGTCGTAGGGGTCGAAGCGGCCCCAGGGGCTCTTGGGACGGGAGGGGCTGAGCGGCGAGTCCAGGGAGCTCATCTGGAAGCGGCGGAGGGGCTCGGGTTCGAAGGCGGGCACGCTGAAGGTCCGGCCCACCGCAGAGGGGCGCAGGTATGCCGGCGTGCCAGGGGTCGGGGGGCGTCCGGGGCTCATGGGGTGGTGCTCCCCCGGAGCGTCCCGACTGGCGAAGGGGTTGGTCATGTTCGGGGCGAGGTCCCGCAGGGCCTGGTGGTCTAGCTCAGAGTCCTCAGAGTCCTCCAGAGAGGAAAACTAGTGGGAGTGGGGGGAGGGGCCAGAGAGTAAGAGGAGGGGACATAAAATAAGGGGAGGAGTCAGTGTGTAGAGGGAGGGGACAGATATTAAGAGGAGGAGTCAGTGTGTAGAGGGAGGGGACAGATATTAAGAGGAGGAGTCAGTGTGTAGAGGGAGGGGACAGATATTAAGAGGAGGAGTCAGGGTGTAGAGGGAGGGGACAGAGAGTAGGGGGAGGAGTCAGGGTGTAGAGGGAGGGGACAGATATTAAGAGGAGGAGTCAGTGTGTAGAAGGAGGGGACAGATATTAAGAGGAGGAGTCAGTGTGTAGAGGGAGGGGACAGATATTAAGAGGAGTCAGTGTGTAGAGGGAGGAGACAGATATTAAGAGGAGGAGTCAGGGTGTAGAGGGAGGGGACAGAGAGTAGGGGGAGGAGTCAGTGTGTAGAGGGAGGGGACAGATATTAAGAGGAGGAGTCAGGGTGTAGAGGGAGGGGACAGAGAGTAGGGGGAGGAGTCAGTGTGTAGAGGGAGGGGACAGATATTAAGAGGAGGAGTCAGGGTGTAGAGGGAGGGGACAGAGAGTAGGGGGAGGAGTCAGGGTGTAGAGGGAGGAGACAGAGAGTAGGGGGAGGAGTCAGTGTGTAGAGGGAGGGGACAGATATTAAGAGGAGTCAGTGTGTAGAGGGAGGGGACAGATATTAAGAGGAGGAGTCAGGGTGTAGAGGGAGGGGACAGATATTAAGAGGAGTCAGTGTGTAGAGGGAGGGGACAGATATTAAGAGGAGGAGTCAGGGTGTAGAGGGAGGGGACAAATATTAAGAGGAGGAGTCAGGGTGTAGAGGGAGGGGACAGAGAGTAGGGGGAGGAGTCAGTGTGTAGAGGGAGGGGACAGATATTAAGAGGAGGAGTCAGGGTGTAGAGGGAGGGGACAGAGAGTAGGGGGAGGAGTCAGTGTGTAGAGGGAGGGGACAGATATTAAGAGGAGGAGTCAGGGTGTAGAGGGAGGGGACAGAGAGTAGGGGGAGGAGTCAGTGTGTAGAGGGAGGGGACAGATATTAAGAGGAGGAGTCAGGGTGTAGAGGGAGGGGACAGAGAGTAGGGGGAGGAGTCAGTGTGTAGAGGGAGGGGACAGATATTAAGAGGAGGAGTCAGGGTGTAGAGGGAGGGGACAGAGAGTAGGGGGAGGAGTCAGGGTGTAGAGGGAGGAGACAGAGAGTAGGGGGAGGAGTCAGTGTGTAGAGGGAGGGGACAGATATTAAGAGGAGTCAGTGTGTAGAGGGAGGGGACAGATATTAAGAGGAGGAGTCAGGGTGTAGAGGGAGGGGACAGATATTAAGAGGAGTCAGTGTGTAGAGGGAGGGGACAGATATTAAGAGGAGGAGTCAGGGTGTAGAGGGAGGGGACAGAGAGTAGGGGGAGGAGTCAGTGTGTAGAGGGAGGGGACAGATATTAAGAGGAGGAGTCAGGGTGTAGAGGGAGGGGACAGAGAGTAGGGGGAGGAGTCAGGGTGTAGAGGGAGGAGACAGAGAGTAGGGGGAGGAGTCAGGGTGTAGAGGGAGGGGACAGAGAGTAGGGGGAGGAGTCAGGGTGTAGAGGGAGGAGACAGATATTAAGAGGAGTCAGTGTGTAGAGGGAGGGGACAGATATTAAGAGGAGGAGTCAGGGTGTAGAGGGAGGGGACAGAGAGTAGGGGGAGGAGTCAGGGTGTAGAGGGAGGGGACAGAGGGTAGGGGGAGGAGTCAGATGGGGGAGGGTCAGCCATAGACACATGGGGTCAGTGAGTGGAGGGGAAGGAATTAGATAGCATGGGGGAGGGGTCAGACATTGTGGAGGAGTTATAGAGTAGGGGTCAGATATTTGGGGAAGAGTTATAAAGTAGGGAGAGTGATCAGCCATTGGTGGAGTAGTTATAGAGTAGGGGGAGGGGTCAGGTGTTGGGGGAGGAGTTATAGAGTAGGGGGAGGGGTCATACAGTCACAGGTAGAGCCAGATATTGGGAGGGATCAATGAGGGGGGGGGGGGGGTGAGGAGAAAAAAGATGAGTTACATTTTCAAAGAAGCCTTTAAAGGAAAGACACATAAACCACATTTCAGAGTCCTCCTGAAGCACACTCAGCTGAACAGAGAGAGTGACCTCTAGAGGCCCGGAGGTTACACTGCGACAGGATGCAGGCATAAGCACCAATCCTGACGAGGCAGATTTCACCCGCCAGCTCCGCTCCTGGCTCAGGGACAGGAACTGTTTCTCACACATAGGAGCAGGAAACACTGCCCCTGCTACGTATCCAACCACACCTGGATCTCCAGCAAGCAACTGAACCCGTTAAAAGCGTCTGGATCAGAGCCACAACAGCTGAACAACCGTCCGGCAAAGTTCTCCCGGAGACTGATTCAGACCTGCTGCTGCTGCTAACGATCGCGTTTAACGCATTTATTGAGTATAACGCATTTTACCATTGCTGAGGACATGAAATAAAGCTTTTTGAGAGCACAGGTCGTGCAGGAAGCCAAAAGCACGGGACCCAGCTTCATAAGTCACTGCTAAGCTTCTGCTACATGACTGGAATGGAATGTAACTGCATGTCAGGTATTGTGATGTCATGCCATTCAGTTGTTTAAAAACCCCTTGAAGAGTAGGTTTTTTTGGAATGCTTTTTCAAAATTACTAGTCAGTCTTCTAGAACTCCATTGCTGCTTTCAATTACCAGTAGTGATTGTTATATCAGCATCAGAATGCTCAGTTTGTGATCTTACACCTTAAAGGACACTGTCGCTCTGTGGTCCAATGTTAGGGCCAACAGTCCTCTAACAGACAGGATGTCCCGTATTTCGCCTTGGTAAAGGAATTATATTTGTGCTGGTTTTTCTCCTGTAGCCTCAGCTCAGCACTAAAAGCGCCAGGCGTGAATTCTGCGCCGCCCTGAACAGGTGAACTGTCACAGTCCACTGGAAGAGACTTTTACCGAACAGGCTTACTGCTTATGTTTGTACTGTCTGTACTACAGCGCAGCTCTCTCTGAGAGAAGCCAGACCTGGAACACACAATGCCCCTCTGTCTTTCCGGGCTGGAACTCTGGGACCCAGGGGAACGTTCATTATCTCTGGCATTCAGAGACGTCAGGAGGCACTGAGCTCTCCGGACTGAAATGGCCTTTAAGTAAAAAGAAAAAAAGGAAATATCAAGAATATCTCAGCACCACAACAGCAGGTCTCATCCACACACCAGGGCAGCACACCCCTCCCCTGTCATATGTACTGTATACCAAAACAAAAATTGTAATCTTAAAGACGGGATAACATTTTTTTTTTTTTAAAACAGCAAAAAACCAGTCCAATTTGAGCAGAGAGAGAGAGAGGAGGGGGAGAGAGAGAGAGGAGGGGGAGAGAGAGAGAGAGGAGGGCGGAGAGAGAGAGAGGAGGGGGGAGAGAGAGAATGAGAGAGTCCATGAGAAAGAGAGAAAGAGTGAGTCTCTGTGCTAACAGGCTGACAGCGTGTAATCAAAGCCAGCGCAGGCTCCAGGGTGGCCCGAGAGGGGGTGACCCCCACAGGCCAAGCAGGGGGATGACGGGGTACACCGGACAATCTGGATTCTCTACCAGGACAGCTGGGCCTCCGGGTCACTCACTGATGCACACGGCACGAACAGTGTCACATAGGAGCTGGTAGTCCGGTATCACTCCCAACTCTAAATCCTGAGGCTTTCCTCAAACACGCGCCACACATATTTACTCAGCGTTACTGTGTGTCTATGTGCGTCCGTATACTTAAATAAGTGTGTGCCCGTGAATTTAAGTGTGTGTGTGGTTAACAGATGTGTGTGTCTGTCTATACAAGTGTAAATAAATGTTTGTGTGTATACTGCTCCTAAGTAGTTAGGATGGGTCAAATGCAGAGGACAAATTACCCCACGGGGTCAATAAAGTATAACTTTAAACTTTACATACAGTATATGTATATAAATGTCTGCATGTCTGTGTGTATGAGAGAGAAATAAGCGTTAACTCTTACATACAAACACACAAGCACAGAGACACACACTCAAGTAGAGAAAACGCATGCATGCACTGAGTCTCTCTGGACCTCATGTATAAACAGTGCATACGTACAAAAAAGATGTGTACGCCAGTTTCCCCGCCATCGGAGTCGCCAATTCCCAGAGTCTCAAAAATGTGTGTATGCCTGAGTCATACTCTGCGTAAATGTGCGCATGTTTTTATGTAAATTTTTATGTCAAGTCCGTGGGGAAAGTAGTGTACGCATATTTTTTGTACATATTGTAGGATATCTAATATTTAGATATAAGTATAGTAGCCTGCTCCTCCCTCTCTCCCTGTCTCTCTCTCATTCACTCACCCCCACAAACATCAAAGGACATGTCCTCAACTCATTGCCTGCACAACGTAGGGGGTCATGAGGAGTTTATTTCCTCTGAGCAGACCCAGAACAGGAAGTGCTTGATGGCCCAACATGCCACAGAATAGCTTAAGGTTCATGGTTTACTTTGGATGGTAAATTTGAATGGCCATCTGACCTTTAATTGAAATAATCAATTTAAAGTCTAAAATGTCTATAGTGATAATGGATAGACTTAAGAATTTCCAAATAAACTGTAATTCCAAATAAATAATTTCCAAATAAATCACCTTATGCTGTTGTAAGCAGACATTTCCCTTTCTTTGGGATGGTATTACTATTCAGTATGATCACATTCATGTTTGGTTTCTTTAGAAAGAGGCTAAAACCGTGAATATTTTAACAACATAAGATCACTTTAATTAATACAAAATTGTCCGCTTTTAGATAAGTCAGCATGACTTTGTCATAAATGACCCCTCTTCCCCCTTCTCCTCCACACATTAACCCAATCAGGGCAGGGATGCCCTCCCTGTGGAGTAAGATATTTATGGGGGCTGAAGGAAAGAAGTCTCAGTTCAGTTGTAGTAGGTGAATTAAGTTTTTCCTCTTTTATTTTTGTGGCTGTGGTTTCCTTGTGCTTTTTCTTTTGTTCCTGTTCAGCTGGAGGAGGGTAAATACTTTGGCAATTTCTGGCTTATCGGTCTCTCTTTACTGGTATCTTCTAATTAATGTCTGGTTTAATGTCTTCCATTATTAAATTATAAGTAGTCAGCCTACATTCATTAGTGAATGTACGATTTCAAGTCATCATTCTAATTGACTGTTTTACATTTAATTAAATAATTTAATCTTAAAACCTGATTAAGACTTTGTTTTGACTTGTTAGTTGATTCCACCAGGTTACTGTTCGACTTACCTATCAACGAATTGGGCGATTTCATTTATGATTGTCATTTTCACAGAAAACATATTTTGAATGTCGGTTAAGTTAGGGGTTCTAGCATTTAATATATGCTGTGTTCAGTATTCAGAGTGCCAGACATTTTAACAAGGGCATTGACTGTTGGAAGTGCTGGATTCAGAAAATACACATTTAACCAATCCTCACTTACCCGACAGTATGCACTGTTTATACATGAGGCCCTCTCTCTTCACACCTGTGCTTACTGTGCAGTAACTGAACACAGTCTCCTTGCAGCAATGGATTGACTTGCACCCCCTCCAGGGTAACCCTATACCTCCCTGCATCGACTGTGCACCAATCCCTCTAACCCCGTATCTAACCTCGTATCTTAAGTACTTAATGCGGTGGACACTTCAGCGCGTTCTGACCTCGGCACTAATCGGCATGGCTCAGGGAGATTACGGTGAGGTCCGGGAGGCGGTCTTTCTTTGGGGTGCTACGTGGGTGGGGCCCTAATCTTGTTCCTCAAAAACCCTCTGACCTCCGACCTCAGGGACACAGTGTCTGGGCCGTCGTAAATAAACCCCTCAGCCAATGAGAGTGGAGCATTGCATCTCTCACGGGTCTTACTCTGGTCTTGCTAAGGTTGCACATGATTGACATCCGTCCCACCCATAGACTGTATAAAAATATGGACAAAGCCACTGTGACGTCACCCATTGGCTTTCCACGGCCTCGTAAAAACTGAATTGAAGCTCGGATGTCTTTTTCGCCGCCCGTTTGTACAAACTGCGTCTGCTCCGTGGAGCCGAAGAGGACTCAACCTGTCCCTCTGATTGGTCCTGAACAAATGTTAATACTCTGTCCAAACAATATTTTTAAAAATCAGCACATGCAGAGGCATTAGATGAAGGAAAGGCACCTATTGCAATTACATTTTTTTGTGGGAAAAATTTATTGACTGAGTATTTTGACCACATTGCTGCCATTGACTTACATGGGGAAAGACCTATACTGGAGCCAACCGCAGTGGCGCTAGTGAGCAACGGCACAACGGCTGCTCCCAGCCCAACCAGGAAGTGAGCTTCAAAACGAAAGCCCAGTCTTGGCCCCTTGGTCCCACCATCTGTACCACTATACTATATTTTTTATCTTTATGCACCCAAGCTAGAACGGATGACATTTGACTGGACAGCTAATTCTGGGACAGCCCAAGGACCGTGCACTGTCCCGGTCATATAAACAAATACAAAAAGAATTTGAAAGAAGGCCTTTGAGTATTTCATCTAGCAAAAACGAAGGACCTAGTTCACTGTGTAATCTAATCTTGCTTGGAAATAAAGTTCTATGTCTCGTTCCTACAGAGCGAAAGATCCGGAGTTTATTGTGATCTGATGAGACGGAAGAATATTTTTCTTAAAGAAGTCTTTCCTTCCCTGGTTATTTTACAAAGAGAAGGACCTGGAATTATTAATTTAGTAGGAGAAAAATGTGTCATCTCATTTAGTTAAGGACCCAGTTTCCTTTATCTCGCATCTGGCATTCTTTGCTTTTGCTAAGAGAAGGATGTTTGGTTGATGATGTCACTGGTGGCCTTGGTCTCCCACAGAGAAAGACCACCAGCTTCAGCATGAGAGGTATTATAAAGATGGGAGGGTTATGGGAGGGTTACAGGATGGTTATGGGAGCGTTAGGGTTTGGGGAGGGTTACAGGATGGTTATGGGAGCGTTAGGGTTTGGGGAGGGTTACAGGATGGTTATGGGAGCGTTAGGGTTTGGGGAGGGTTACAGGATGGTTATGGGAGCGTTATGGTTTGAGGAGGGTTACGGGATGGTTATGGGAGCGTTAGGGTTTGGGGAGGGTTACAGGATGGTTATGGGAGCGTTAGGGTTTGGGGAGGGTTACAGGATGGTTATGGGAGGGTTAGGGTTCGGGGAGGGTTACAGGATGGTTATGGGAGCGTTAGGGTTTGGGGAGGGTTACAGGGTGGTTATGGGAGTGTTAGGGTTTGGGGAGGGTTGCAGGGTGGTTATGGGAGCGTCAGAGTTTGGGGAGGGTTACGGGATGGTTATGGGAGCGTTAGGGTTTGGGGAGGGTTACAGGATGGTTATGGGAGGGTTAGGGTTCGGGGAGGGTTACAGGATGGTTATGGGAGCGTTAGGGTTTGGGGAGGGTAACAGGATGGTTATGTGAGCGTTAGGGTTTGGGGAGGGTTACAGGATGGTTATGGGAGCGTTAGGGTTTGGGGAGGGTTACGGGGTGGTTATGGGAGCGTTAGGGTTTGGGGAGGGTTACAGGATGGTTATGGGAGCGTTAGGGTTCGGGGAGGGTTACAGGATGGTTATGGGAGCGTTAGGGTTTGGGGAGGGTTACGGGGTGGTTATGGGAGCGTTAGGGTTTGGGGAGGGTTACAGGATGGTTATGGGAGCGTTAGGGTTTGGGGAGGGTTACGGGGTGGTTATGGGAGCGTTAGGGTTTGGGGAGGGTTACAGGATGGTTATGGGAGCGTTAGGGTTCGGGGAGGGTTACAGGATGGTTATGGGAGCGTTAGGGTTATGGGAGGGTTACAGGATGGTTATGGGAGCGTTAGGGTTCAGGGAGGTGAAAGGTATCAGAGAAGTAGGAGGGGTGAGAGGTAGGGTGGGGGGAGGGGCTTAAACTCTCTCTGTGAGGCCAAGTCATTACTGTCACCTCTGATTACCCACAACGCCCTGCAACAGGCTTAAAAGACTGAGTTAATCTCCCTCAGGGAGGCCGCAAGCTGTGCACTCCATTATCGCCCAGAAAGCACCTGCCCCCTCCCCCCCATTCACGCTGCGCTTCTCCCTCCTCAATACACTCCTCCCGAGGAGGAAACTGAGCAGCCTACACACAGTCAGCCGCCATTTTGGATCCGCCAGAGTCTTTTCAACTGGACTGGTTCTACAGAGTGAAATCAGTGCCTGAAAATCTGAACTTTCAATTCAGAGATGAACTTTCAATACTAGAAATAATTTAAAACTTGAGATAATTTAAGGTTTGGAAACTTATTAAAAAACATACATAAATTGCAAGTGCAAGAAATACACATGAAAATAGCACAGAACGGATTCACATAAATTACTTCACATAAAAATGTCAAATTTAAGATTCAGCTTCATTACTTAAATCTTTTTGTGTCTCAAAATAAAATGTTTCACCGTGGTATAATCTGAGAGTGAACCAGCGCTGGCATACAGATAATCAGACATCTGATCAAGGGTAATATTTTTGGAACAAAAGTCTGCATACAGACCAACAGCTCCAAGAACTCACTAGAACACCCCCCGCCCCTCCAAATATTGAAGGAGCCCCCTCTCTCCCAGAGACCCAAACCCCCTCTCTCCCAGCCCCCTCCCTCCCAGAGACCCAAACCAAGGTCAGAACCCACGGCCCAGCCGGAGAACGGACTGAACCACATTTCCAAGCGGAGAGCAGACCAGCGACCGTAAACCAAAAGCCCCCAAGCGCCTAGCGTCCTACCTCTTCGTCTGGAGAACAGGATCCGGGAAACCAGGGGTGAGGAATTTCGGAACAGTCGGGGAACAGTCGGGAAAACCGCCGGGTCGACCGAGGTTGACATGAAAGTAAGAGAAAAAAAAGTCATTATCCAAATATGAGGTTATGACCAACCTATGACCAACAAGAAGCTTCAACTCCTTCCCCCAGGGGAGACCCACCAGCCCCCCAGATTCATCAGTCTCTACTTGGTCTGCATGGAGACTTAATGAAGGTTTGCAATAATGCAATAATCAGAATTTATTAATAATAATAAATGAAAATAGCATAATAGCAATAATAAATGAATAATAATAATCAACTTTATCTGCAGAATGGTTTTAATGCGACAGATTTACTGTGCGCAGAAAAAAATGGGGAAAATACTTTTTTTTTTTAAATCAAAGGGGTGAAAAAAAAGCACACGCCATTTAAAACTACTCCTGTAAAATACCTGCCCACACACCTGCACGTGGACAGGAAATGAGAGGACAGGAAATGAGAGGACAGGGAATGAGAGCTCACGTCGACATCGAGCGACTGCAGACTCTGAGCTATACTGATGAATGACTCGGACCACCTCAGTCTAAGCGAGTCATCAGAGTGACAGGACCAGGTCACTTTGCTCTTAGGCAAGCCTGTGTTTTCTCACCGGGTTCGTTTGCATTAATATGCTCCGAGACACCTTTAAAATCTTTCTGCCAAGGGCTCTTCGGTGGCGTAGCCTGTAAGAGCGCCGTCCACATGCTCATTGGCGGTTGGAACCCCTGTCGCATGTCTCTCCCACTCTCTCTCTCCCATTATTCCTCTCTCTCTCTACACTGTGCTGTCCAATAAAAGCTGAAAATCCCTAAAAAAATATAACTTCAAATCTTCCCGCCGGATCCTGCTACGCGCTAGCATGCGCACGCTCGCATGGGACTGGGTTTTTCTCTTACTGGAGCGCTGTTTTCCAGCTTTACGGCTAACGCTTTAGCACTGGGGTGTAATCTGTCGTCCTGTACCTCTCTGCGGCCTTGCGGGCTCGACTGGCTAATGTCACTCACCATACGTATCCATGACGACCTTGTCATGATGTCACAGTGGATGAGCATGAGATCCAAAATGATAACATCAATAACGGGGGGCTGGCTAATGTAGCGTGTGCACCACTCATCTTACTTCTGAACTAATGGGAGTCAATTTCTAATCCTCAATAATTCAGTTGCTTATCCCTAAAGCAGACGCCCCGGCTACGCTTGGCTTCACCAGCAACACGTGTCACACGAGAACAAAAAATAAGAAGAGAAAAAGAGAATAATTATTTTTCAGCCAGCTTGTTTCTGTACTCCTGTCTGTCCGCGGAGGAGATCTTTAGAAGTCTGAGCTTGCCCTTCACAATGCCCTCCTGCCTCAACAGATAAGCCATTACATGCAAATCGGAAAATGGACTTGTCTGCTAAAGGCTATGGCTGTCATCAGAGCTAACCGATGCAAAAAATGCACTTTCACCAATTAGGAGCCTATTGATTCAAATCAGTTTTTAAATGGATCTGTTAAATAATTTTCTTATCTTTTTAAAATAATATAGCACAATAAGCACAATGTGAACATGGGGTGTTTATTCTACATGGCATCCATAGCTATTTCTGACATAATGAGTCTTAAGAGGGTGAATAATTCCTCCAAACATGAAAAGCACGTAACTAAGAAAAATTAACAGCTTGTTAAAATTCTGGGATTGCAACTGTGGTTGCAACAAAAACCAGCAAACACAGGGGTCCCCCAGGACCGGTTTGGGAACCCCTGTTCTAGAGGAAGGCATTGTGATGTCATAAGCAGTGTAATATGTTACAGCATCCACATTCTATTGCATCGGTTTTCAAAATCTGCCCATTGACTCCCATTCTTTTTTTTTTTGGCATTAAAATGTCAATTATCAGAAAAAGTGTAAACGGTATAAAGGTAAAAAGTAATAGCAACCTGGAGGGAGTACAGAGGTATAATATGAGGTATGAATGGTGTTGATGGTGTGAATGGTGTAGGAGGAGATAGGTTCTCAAAAAGTGGCGGAATAATAAGCAGTATGGAGAGTAACAAAAGGTATGGTTTCAACAACCACACCTACTAAAAAAACATGAGGAATTTGTGATGTCACAGAAGTCTGCCAACTGCTTCATTTTCATGCTGCAAACCATCTGTTGTCACAGTAACCAAGCTGCTGATCCACCCAATCACCAGTGGAGATCACTAAAGCTGGGGTCACTGACACCAACCCTGGTCCTGGAGAGCCACAGGGTTTGCTGGGGTCCCCAACCCTGGTCCTGGAGAGCCACAGGGTCTGCTGGGGTCCCCAACCCTGGTCCTGGAGAGCCACAGGGTCTGCTGGGGTCCCCAACCCTGGTCCTGGAGAGCCACAGGGTCTGCTGGGGGTCCCCAACCCTGGTCCAGGTCCAGAAACCATCCCTCCCAGTCGGACTATAGCCTACACATCACACCCTCCTATAACTGAGAGCATAAGCGCTTCTATTGACACAGGCCAGACATGATCTTGCAGCGTCTGAACACTCTGTCTGCTCGTGCTGCGCCAGACGCAGACTACCGCCAGACGCACACGTTAGCAGTGTCGCCCCCTCAGGCACAGATCCTACAGCGCGTACATTCCAACCTTTGTCTTTTCTACCGGTTGGGGCTACGTGTTGAGTCGGATTAGCTGACACTGGATCAGATGTTGGTGGGGCAGGATGGCGGGACCAGCTGCTGAGTCGCGAGGGAGAAAGCCCCGAGCGCTCACATCACAGAGCCGATCGAGTTTACAGCAGTCCACGAGACATTTTGTTCCTGGGTTCAGGAAGACCACGGATGCAAAAAGATGCAAACATGGTGACAGCCTATATAAGTGAACATTTTCACCTCATGAAAACTCAGTTTTAAAGAAACAAACTAGACAGAAATATTATTCGACTCCCATTTCTGATCATAGAAGAGTCAAACACAAATCTTAAAACTGTATTAAAAAAAGAAGAAAATGTAGGTCACTGGCAATATCATTGCGCGTCCCCTCTAAAACTCGTGGAGACAAGAGAAAGAATGATCCACCCCATGTACTTATGGGTAACCTTAATTCCTCTTTTTAAAAGCTGGCTGTATACTGAGCAAGCCCTCGCGCAGGTGCGTCAGCATATAGTTGCTAGGGTACTAGCGTGCATGTTCGAGAGTTTGAGAGACAGTTCGAGAGAGATATAGAGATAGAGATAGACTTCACCTGATGTAGCCTTGTTCTGCCGAGTTCCGAAATTCTTCCACGCACTACTTCACAGCACTTCCCATTGTGTGCTTATTTATTCCTATTAAGCAAATCGAGTTGACGTCCAATAAATTGGTGACATGTCGACCTATAAACGCGATTTTAAAGGCCGAGATTCAGGAATACAGCTTCTCATGAGGGTTTAAAAAAGTCAAATTCGCATTGTAATATTTTATAACGGCGGTTGTTATTATAATAGCTTTATTAGCAGGAATGGTTACAGGACACGAGCGCGTCCTATAAAAGATCCGTGGACTACCCGTCAATCCGCGTTCAGCACGTTCAAATAATTTAAATAATTGTTTTTTTTATAAAGAGTGCATAACACATGCGCATTGGAAACAACCACTGTTGTCATTTAGTATTGGTTCACTTGGCTGACGTAGGCTATACTATGCCTAAATAACTACATCAATTAGCAAATAGCCCGTTTAACAATCGAATTTAATCCTCCAAAATGTCTGGGTTTCGACTCACCGTAATGAAACGCAGAGTTACTGAACCTGTTATTGGCTGACGAGTTCTCCATTCCGCACGCTCCCGTGGTGTTTTGGACAGAACCCCCGTTCTTCGCTTTCCGCGTTTATTTTTGCTTGCTATAATTCCCCCGTGTTTGCAGGAAAGCCGGTTGGTGCCAGAAGGAGATTAGCTTCGAGGAAGCTCGCAAAGGGCTCGCACTTCGCTGTGCTACAGTACTGCAGCCAGCATCTCTGCAGAGACTGCCAGTAGCGACTCAGTGCAGACGCAAACAGGCAATGGAGCGGGACAGCGGTATTCCCACCCCACGCGACGTCATGCGGGCTCCGCTCCAGATCCAGCGAAATAAAAACAAAAGCACGTGGGCGCTTCGGTCTGTCCGCCGTGACGGACATTAACCTACCTGTTAAAAATTTGATTTTTTTCAAGCCTTCTTGTTTCACACAAGAAAGTAAAACAAGTTAGTTTATATAACAATAAATGGCCTACGTTTGATGTCCTTAAAAAGAAGACTCCGTAACAACAGTACTAATGAAGAAAAAAACAAACACCAAATGCTCCCGATCAAGCTTTATATTATACAGTTCAAATATTCTTATAGGTGTGTTAATGCTTCGAGCCAGGCCTCTTGGCAACAAGGAGGCTGCATGCTAGCAAGTGGAAACCATATCTTCCCACAATGCCACAGGGATCCAAACATCCCATAATTCTCACAGGGCCATTGTCACAATAGAACATATGTCCTCACATCATTGATCCTATAATATTATCATGGTGAAGCTTTGGTTTAATTGATTCAATTAAAAAATACATAAACAAATAAAAAAGCATACCACTCACTAACACAATGGGCTTGTGTTAAAGACTATAATATTTGTGGAAATAACAGTTCCTTAAGATGGGGAAGACACTAGACACAGATGTGTGATAAAACAGGGAAAGCAAATTTAAGATTTTCACATCAGATAGAGAAGCTTAAATTATACAATACGATATGTATCTAGTCTGTCTAGTATGTATTGTAAAAAAATGTTTTTGGGCCAGGCCAAGGGGAGGTTACCATGTGTACTAGAGCGAGATCAATTTTCATTGACATCAGATATCAAATTCACATAATTTTCAACTAATATGTGTGATTCATGAAATTTCGTTGCAAAGGTGAAATTTAATATTTTAATGGGGGTAATTGCCCTGATTTATGAGTACTAGGCTGAATCAAAATATTTCTTTGTTATAACCCTACCATACCACCAAAAAGTATACCTGCTCTAAACATTTTCAGTTTTTCTGTAATTTTGACCTGGAAATGTACTGACAATACAAGGTTGGGTTACAGCAAACAAACAATCATTTAAGGCCGGCCTAATTGTTGCTTTTCACATGAGGTAATTATTGAATTAAGATTTAAAATAAAATTGTATGATTAATTTAGAGTTCATTTTAAAAGAATTTAGGTTACATTGGAACATTTTTTCACATTGCATCCACTTTCATCAATTAAAAACTTTATAGTGGTGCAGGCTCAATTATAAAGCTGCATAAAACCCTTGAAACTAAGTGAAAAAGTGTTCCACTGTTGCCAAAATATATTTAAATACATTAATTGATGCAAACAACTGGTATATGATGTACGTATAATGGCTGCCTGAATAGACAAGTGAAAATGTTCCCCCCCCCGTTACCATGACCATCTGACTTTAAACCTCGCCCCATAAAAATTGAGCGGCACAAGTGGCTTACCATTTTGCATGTTCATATTTAAGTGGTAATAGTACAATATGAAAGAGAAAGATAACCCTTTTCACCTCAGGAACCGTATGATATGCAAGTCTGAAAAAAGTGGAAAAAACAGACGTTAATTTTGCGTCCCTCTGTTACCGCCCTGTTTTTAAAAAATAGATTTTACCCCCAAGAAGTTGTTAGCCATCAAACTTTCTTCCCTCAGTTTGTAGTCTAAGGTAGCCTTTATATAATACCAGTTGTTGTTTTACTCAGCCTTGGATAGAACAGGAGTACTAGGGCAAAATACAGCAAAAGTGTCCCTCCGTTACCACTTGGCCGGGCCCTTCTGTCATCTTGTTGAGTTTGATATTATGTTGCAGATTCAATGCTCTTATATATTTCACTATATTTCAGAGCTGCACATTTTAACCATCAGAAATATATTTTGTTAAAAAAAAGAAACGGAGATGTGATCACAGCTTTCCACCTCTGCTGCAAATTTACATTACATTACATTACATTCATTTAGCAGACGCTTTTATCCAAAGCGACGTACAATAAGTGCATGAAGAGACATCATCAAGATCACTACAGAACAGACAAGACAAAGCACATCCTTCCCATAATGTAGCAGCTATCCTTAGTAATGAACGTTGACTGTAGTTCACAGTAAGCTGTGGGTAAATCAGCTATACTACACTTCTATTCTAAATACTATTATAAACTATAACAAACAGACAGGAAAAACACAGGGAACTGATATTCCTAGGTTAGAACATCAGTCAAGGTGGAGTCTGAAGAGGTGTGTCTTCAGGCCTCGATGGAATGCAGGCAGGGTTGGAGTAGAACGTAGGGGAATGGGAAGTTCATTCCACCACTGAGGAGCTAAGGTGGAAAAGCTCCGCAGTCGGGACGAGCGAGAGCCGTTGACATGGAGGGGGGGAAGTGCGAGTCGCCCTGCTGTAGAAGAGCGAAGTGGTCGAGCAGGTACATAGTTCTGGATTAAGTCCTGCAGGTAGGCGGGGCCTGTCCTGCCCTGCAGTGTAGGCCAGGGTCAGAACTTTGAACCTGATCCTGGCTGCAACTGGCAGCCAGTGGAGTGATCTCAGCAGGGGGGTTACATGGGAAAATTTAGGGAGGTTGAACACAAGCCGGGCAGCTGCATTCTGGATCAGTTGAAGAGGCAGAATGGCACAGGCCGGTAGGCTTGCGAGCAGGGAGTTGCAGTAGTCCAGGCATGAGGTGACCATGGTCTGGACAAGAAGCTGGGTGGAGTAGGTGGTCAGGTACGGTCAAATCCTCCTGATGTTGTACAGGAGGAACCTGCAGGACCGTGCCGTCGCCCTGATGTGCTCTTTGAAGTCCAGCCGGTCGTCCAGGACCACCCCCAGGTTCCTTGCAGAGTGGGAGGCAGCCACCATGGTCCCGTCAACGGTGATGGAGAGGTCATGTAGTGGGGAGGTCTTGTACGGCATGAAGAGGAGCTCTGTCTTGTCAAGGTTGAGCTTCAGATGTCAGTCAGACAAGCAGATATCCTCTCCTTAACCTGTGGGGTAGAGGGAGGGAAAGAGAGGAAGAGTTGAGTATCATCAGCATAGCTATGGTATGAGAAGCCATGTGAATTAATTACTGAATAAATTTCCATGGAACAAAGTCATGATAGATTGGACTAAAGTCATGGTATCTCTATTCCTGGTAGATTGGACTAAAGTCATGGTATCTCTATTCCTGGTAGATTGGACTAAAGTCATGGTATCTCTATTCCTGGTAGATTGGACTAAAGTCATGATATCTCTATTCCTGGTAAATTGGACTAAAGTCATGATATCTCTATTCCTGGTAGATTGGACTAAAGTCATGATATCTCTATTCCTGGTAGATTGGACTAAAGTCATGATATCTCTATTCCTGGTAGATTGGACTAAAGTCATGATATCTCTATTCCTGGTAGATTGGACTGAAGTCATGATATCTCTATTCCTGGTAGATTGGAATAAAGTCATGATATCTCTATTCCTGGTAGATTGGAATAAAGTCATGATATCTCTATTCCTGGTAGATTGGACTAAAGTCATGGTATCTCTATTCCTGGTAAATTGGACTAAAGTCATGATATCTCTATTCCTGGTAGATTGGACTGAAGTCATGATATCTCTATTCCTGGTAGATTGGACTGAAGTCATGATATCTCTATTCCTGGTAGATTGGAATAAAGTCATGATATCTCTATTCCTGGTAGATTGGACTAAAGTCATGATATCTCTATTCCTGGTAGATTGGACTGATGTCATGATATCTCTATTCCTGGTAGATTGGACTAAAGTCATGGTATCTCTATTCCTGGTAGATTGGACTAAAGTCATGGTATCTCTATTCCTGGTAGATTGGACTGATGTCATGATATCTCTATTCCTGGTAGATTGGACTAAAGTCATGGTATCTCTATTCCTGGTAGATTGGACTAAAGTCATGGTATCTCTATTCCTGGTAGATTGGACTAAAGTCATGATGCCTCTATTCCTGGTAGATTGGAATAAAGTCATGATATCTCTATTCCTGGTAGATTGGACTAAAGTCATGATATCTCTATTCCTGGTAGATTGGACTAAAGTCATGATATCTCTATTCCCAGTAGATTGGACTAAAGTCATGATATCTCTATTCCTGGTAGATTGGACTAAAGTCATGATATCTCTATTCCTGATAAACTTTATTCACAATGTTTCAGTTTGGAATCAGTTGAGATGTTGGCTGAGGACACCATTGTTTTCTTACGGGGGTGGGTGAGTGGGCAGCTACTCGAAAAAAAAGAAAAAAGGGCTGTCCCTTTTTAGACCCCCCTCGCCAACTCTTCTGAAATTACGGGCACAACGGGGACCACATTACAGAACGCGAGCGAGCCAGCAGGGATGTCTCGCTCGTATCTGGGAGCGATTTACTCCGTAACCGCTAGTTACAGCGCTCCGGGCTCAGAGAGGGGGCGCACGCCACACGTCGCACGCACGGAACCCTGTGTTCTAGAATCCCCAAAAATGTATACTTAGCAGCCTCTCGTGACACTGTCAGACTTCCATTCTTGTCCTGGACAGTCACGACTCACGCACGCTCAGAGGGGGATGTACAATCTGGCAACCCCCGTTTGTGTAATTGTCCCAAAAAAAGAGCCGCTTTCATGTGCTTTTTTTCTCTCTCTCTCTCTCTCTGCATTGTAGCCGAGAAGATTTCTGATGGCTTTTCCAGCTGCTTACATTCAGCTGACAAGCTCTTCTCTCTCGTTAGATAGACATCAAAAGAGAAAACTCCACCATCATTTTGACTCGCCAAACTTTTTTTTTTTTTAGCATTGGTTTTATGGGGTTTTTTTCTGTCTTTTTTTAAAACTGGGAGACATTTAGCCTCCCAGCCCAAATCCACTTCTAGCAAGTCGAAGAGAGTATGTGCTTCTATTTATATGTATGTGGGCCTGTGTGAGAGACAGAGAGAGGAAGGGGGAGAGACAGAGAGTAGTGTGTGTGTGTGTGTGTGTGTGTGTGTGTGAGTGTATGCGTGTGTGTGTGTGTGTGTGTGTGTGTGTGTGTGTGTGTGTGTATGTGTGAGTGTATGCGTGTATATGTGTGTGCATATATGAGTGTGTGTGTGTGTGTGTATGTGTGAGTGTATGTGTGAGTGTATGCGTGTATATGTGTGTGCATATATGAGTGTGTGTGTGTGTGTGTATGTGTGAGTGTATGTGTGAGTGTATGCGTGTATATGTGTGTGCATATATGAGTGTGTGTGTGTGTGTGTGTGTGTGTGTGTGTGTGTGTGTGTGTATGTGTGAGTGTATGCGTGTATATGTGTGTGCATATATGAGTGTGTGTGTGTGTGTGTATGTGTGAGTGTATGTGTGAGTGTATGCGTGTATATGTGTGTGCATATATGAGTGTGTGTGTGTGTGTGTGTGTGTGTGTGTGTGTATGTGTGAGTGTATGCGTGTATATGTGTGTGCATATATGAGTGTGTGTGTGTGTGTGTGTGTGTGTGTGTATGTGTGAGTGTATGCGTGTATATGTGTGTGCATATATGAGTGTGTGTGTGTGTGTGTGTATGAGTGTGTGCGTGTGTGTGTGTGTGTATACAGTGGGTTGAAAAAGTTCAGCCCCCTTATCACCCCCCTTTTCATATTTTGCTGCGTACGAACATTTGATAAAAAATTATTTAATCCGGCTTTTTTGCTGGTATTCAACACAAACAACTCTACGATGTCAATGTGAAAAGTAAAATCTACAATTTGTTCCAAATTATTTATAAATATTTAAAAACGAAAACATCAGTTCCTTAAGTATTCAGCCCCCTTGCTTCATTGTACTTTAACAGCCATACAGGCAAAACGTGCACATCATGAAGTTCCCGACATCATGTTTAGATTGTATTTAAGGACGTTGAACAATATTTTCTTTTAAAATGTGTGTTAATATTGTGTTTCTTGGTAACAAACCAAGACCAGGTCCCTTCAATACATTTTAATGGCTCTTAAAGGTTCTATCAGTGATTTTGGGTGGAAACATAAATGATCACATTCATCTGATTTTTCCTCACGATCCGCTAGCTGCCCGCCCCATAAGCAGGCCGTCAAAAAACCGCGTCTCTGTAGGCAGCCTATGCTCCGAGATCGTACACAAAAACAAATGGTACTACCAACCACTCAAAACCGAAATAAACAGTATTCCAACCAATCACAATGATCTGCACAAACGCTAATACTCTTATCTCGCTGAAATCTTGACGGATTTACAAACGGTTTGGTTTCTTACAAACGTTATTAACGTGGTTATAATTCTGGATGCTTGAACACTATTTTTTAAAACATAACATAATTATTCATAAGTATGTTTGTTTGGGATTTCGCTTCAGAAGTGACGTCACCCAAAAATCGCTGATACAACCTTTAATGGGATTTTCGGAAGTACAATGGACTTTACAATACTTTATGTGCATGCTTGTGAGTGTGTTCGTGGACACATGAGTCTGTATATGTGTGTGTGTGTGTGTGTGTGTGTGTGTGTGTGTGTGTGTGTGCATGCATGCATGAGTGTGAGTTTGTGTGAGTGTGTGTGTGAGATCCATAATTGCCGGTTTCCCAGTGAGGAAGGGACCGGGTTGGTGGAGCGTCTTCCTCTGACTCATGTCTGTGCAAACACTGCAGTGTGAAAAAAGCGTTTCAGAGGAGAGAGCGTGCTCATGTGTGTGAGCGTATCCGGCCCCCCACACGGCCGCCCGACACACCCACACACACACACACACACACACACTATCATGCTGGGGCAGACAGGGAGGCTCCCATTAACCCAGCTGTCCTGACAGAAATGCCTAAATATGCTGACGCAGGGAATTCAGAACAGTATGTGTCAGACTGTTGTACCTACCTGCGATGTCTGAGGGGTACAGACAAGCTCGAACCCGCAACCCCCCCAGTTTATACCACACTTGGGGGGGGGATGGGTCTCTGGCAGGGGATGAAACGGGTCCACACACACACACAACATGCATACAACACACATACACGCACACAGCTTTTGTAACGATAGACAATGAAAGCAACTGGTTGAGCCACTGACCTGAGATCAGTTCCAGCTCCAGTGAAAATGAACTGCCACCATCAGCGTGTGTGTCCTGTGAGAGCCGAGGCCAGGAGCGACGCTTTACTCTGGAGTTATCACAGCCGCTAAAACCAAGGGGTAACAAACTGTGTGGAACTGGACTAAGAACATGTTAAATTCTCTTTTTTCTGCTTTATTGGACAGCAAAGTGTGGAGAGACAGGAAGAATGGGAGAGAGAGAGAGGGAAAGACATGCAACAAAGGTCGTGCGGTCGGATTTAAACCACCGACGGCGCGGCTCGCAATGAGCACATAGACCAGGGGTGGGGAACCTCATCCGCAAAGGGCCGGTGTGGGTGCGGGTTTTTGTGTTAGCCCAGCACTAAGACACCTGATTCTACTTATCAAGGTCTTGATTGAAGACCATGATTAGTAAATTAGTTGAATCAGGTGTATTAGTGCTGGGCTAAAACAAACACCTGCACAAACACCGGTCCTTTGCCCCGATTAAAACCATCTGCTAAATGACTAAATTCTCTGCTAATGGTAATTCTAACTATAAGCCAGAAAGGCATTTCAATCATGCTGTTCACAAAATGATTAATCGCCTTTTTGCATGGAGGCAATCTGCATCTGCAGTTGCATAAAATTGTTACGAAATTTCACAATCACCCATATTTCTTTTTCAACAGGATCAGCTGAACACTCCAGCTACTAATTAAACACTGACAGGGGCCCAGACGGACCGTTTTAATACGCCTTCTCTAATCCCAGGCCCTCTTCACTAAAACTCCAATGCTATTTCCACATGCTATTAAGAACCTCATGGTTACGGGCGTCCACTCTTACCCACAAACACAACAGAAACAACTAAATGATTACATTACATTACATTACAATCATTTGGCAGACGCTTTTATCCAAAGCGACGTACAATAAGTGCATATTGAAGGTCATTGACGCGACTACAAAGCAAATCCGACAAAGCACAGCTTTCTCACAGCATAGGAGCTATCCCTAGTAATAAACATGAGTAGTACACACAGTCAGCTATACATTCTGAACTATAAAATAACCAAAAACACAAGTTAAATAGAAAACAAGCAAAAAACAGGAAGCGAGTACTATAGAATGGCCCTATAAATGATCACTTCCTATGCAGTAATAGCCTAGTATTTGGTTTTATTTTCATTCTGATAGCAGACCAAGTTAACTGGACCACTGAAATCCGGCTATTTTTAAATGCTCAGTGTTCCAGGAGAGCAGTTATTAACATAGCTACAGGTATAGGATACAGCTTTGTGTTACCATTAAACGATTAGATAAACTGCACAAAGTGCACTATTACTAATGCCCGATAACTAAAAGGTGAAATCCCAGTTAAATTCCACACCCAAACCGGCACACACACACACACACACACACACACACACTCACACACTCACACACACACACACACACACACACACACACACACACACACACACACACACACACACACACACACACACACCACACACACACACACACACACACACACACACACACACACACACACACACACACACACAAGCTCACACACACACACACACACACACACACACACACACACACACACACACACACACACACACACACACACACACACACACACACACACACACACACACCTCCTTCTAAACTTTATGCTGTGAACGAAAGTATTAAAAAGCACACTAAAAAAAGATATCCAACACCTGAAAGAGAAAAGAAAAAGCTACTGCAAGGCGTATTAGGATTTTTGATGCTACAGTGATTAAATATAAACAACAGTGATTTTGCTACTGGAATCTTCTAGATACTGCACAATATTCAACAACAAATGTTTGAGAGCAGGCCATATGTGTGTGTGTGTGTGTGTGTGTGTGTGTGTGTGTGTGTGTTGTGTGTGTGTGTGTGTGTGTGTGTGTTTTTAAATGAAAGTATATAGTCTAAACTAAAACTGCAGCAAAGTACAGTATAAATTAAGAACAACTCGCAGCTCACATAAACACAAACCCACCATGAACTTTCTAATTTGGTTCAAGCAGATGAACTGGATTTCTTTTTATTTTTTTAGGGCTTTTTGGCTTTACTGGACAGCACAGTGTAGAGAGACAGGAAGAATGGGAATGGGAGAGAGACATGTGACAGAGGTCGCGTGGCTGGATTCGAACCGCCAACGTCGTGGCTCACAACGAGAACAGGCTCCACCACCGAGACACCCATGAACCTGATGTTTTATACTCGAGCTCAACAACATAACAGTCTGACAGTCCCAAAACTCCTTCTGCCATTGTAGGAATCAACATTTTAATTAAACAAATTTAAGTTAAACAATATAGTTTTCTAAACCTGTAAAATCTATGGACTATTAGTGTGCTGCAAGTTATTTGCAGTCATTAGAGGAGATGCAAAGGTCATTATGTGCACAGCTGAGAACAGGGACCCTACCTCTTGCACTTGAGATTGGCAGATTTAGGGGTGTTTACAGCAGAAACTTTGTGACTTAGGAGATATTGAAAGTGAAATTCACTTTCTGTATCATTGTACTAGATATGATTATTTGAGATAATCCATGTTTTGAAAGAACACAAATTAAAAATCCAAATTTAGTTTGGGCTGGTGATGAATTAACGTTAAAATGTTTTTTTTCAAGAGGAAGTTTTCCTTCATGAAAAATGTATAGCCAGTGGAAAAGAAGTACTTAGTCAGTACTTAGTACAGAACTTAATCCTGGGTTGTTTTGTAAAAATCAACATGAGGAATTGTGATAATTATTTTGTTTTGCTTGTCTGTGCCCTACCTGAGAATGTTTTGTACTGTATGAGTTATAGTGTCTTGTGAGCCCATGTGGGCGGACCAGCTTTATAATGTAAGATCCTAACCTAAAATCAATCAGTCAATCAATCAATCAATCAATCAGTCAATCAATCAATCAATCAAATTTGCCATTGATTTGTTTAGGGCCTATTTCTGGAGGGTTACAATGTTGGGGGTGTGATTGTGTTTTGAAAACTTGTTTACGTGTCGATTCGGCTTGTTGCATTTCCCTGGAAACTGGAAAAGTAGAATATAGTCATTTTCCGCATTAGTAGATACAAAATCAAATGCATGCAGTTACAGGCAAAAGAAGACAATAAGGCTATTCTCTTGAAGGAGCGGCAATTTTATTCCAGCTACAATTAAACAGTCGCCACCTTTGACTCTCGTCTTCGTTCCCGAACTAAAGTGCAGAGGTTTTTTTTTTTTTCACAGTTTGTGTAAAAAATAAAATAAAATGGGGATATGAAAAATATAAACATGACACTGAGCATCGGAGAGTATCGTGAAACAAAAAGCATCTGTACAGGTTTTACATTTACAATACAAAATTCATTCAAAGAAAGACGCAGCGAGTCGTCGGCAAGGCCAGCGTTCAACAAAGGCACAGCAATGTTCAGAGGCATATAATCGCCATGGTTACATCCTCACAGACACACGGAGACGTAGTCGACGTTAGCTGGGGTACACGCAGACAGAAAGCACATCCCATTAAAAGGTTATGAATTTCCATAAGACTGAGCGATCTGGGGCTGTGTCTGGGAGTGAGACTAGTTACGTAGGAGGTTTTACTACCACTAGAACCCGCTGATGAAATGCATAATCACTGGACAGATGACTGAGGGAGTTGTAGATGAATTGGTGTAACTCAGGGCTTGACATTAAGGCTTGTCCTGTTGTCCGGGACAAGTATATATTTTTGATTGGACAATTTTATATATTTAAAATTTTCCATCCACTTGTGCGAATGGACAAGTGAGAGATAAAAAAGTTACATTAAAAATGTGAATAGATCTGAATAGAATTAGAAATTGCATTATGCTGATTCCACCTGCCATCCTGGTTACATTGTTAATGAGATCATTCAGCCAATAGGAATTTAGAAAACAAATTTAATCTATTTTGATCACAAATTTAATCTATTTTCAAGTGCTCAAAAAGCTTAATGTCAAGCTCTGTAACCTACTATGTCTTTTCCCCCAAATTAAGACATTTGGTTTCACAGACTGGAAGTAGGCGGCAAACGGAGGCGTCAAACTGTATTTAACTCCTACTCTGGAGACTTCCTGGAGATCGTAGCGCTTAACGACGTGGCCGTTAAAACACAGGCCAGGAGCTTTTCCCGCTAAACACCAAATTTTACACTTAAATACAGTGCATAGTGGAATCTGGAATCTGCTTTTAAAGTATTCCCTATGTGGCGCAGGATTTTGCAGATTTGGACATTTTAAAAAGCTGTTTGTTTTAACATGGCGCTAATTTTCCCGTGCTCAACTCCGGGAGCTATGCTGGTAAATGTACTGATCGCGAACCCTAACTGAGTAACTTTATCGACAGTGTACAGGGTGTGAAATATTATTCTCCTGGGGAAATACGGCTGCACAACCCTCACAGACACTTTCACCCTCACAGACACTTTCACCCTCACAGACACTTTCACCCTCACAGACACTTTCATTCTTATAGTAAAAATGGCCCCCATGGCTTCATGAAAATATAGTGCAATCTTTAAAATCCACCGAGGGCCACAGTAGTTGCAGTACAATAGAGAGAGTTGCTGTGACATTTAAAAAGAATCTAGACTCTGCAGTAAGTACAGGTAAAAAAAAAAAAAAGTTTCAAATGTGAAACCAAAATATAAAATATAGGTGTAATTTTAAATACACTGTTAATGTCTCTGTCACATACTGAAGTGCATGAAAATATTTGGATTACAGTATTTCAAAAATTGTAGCACTGACTGCTGTATCTATAGGATGTGGAACATGTTGATCTCAAACATGAATTTGACCTCAAACATGAATCGTCTCCTGTTCTCCTACCGTTTATGCATAGCAGTTTTTCTTTTAAATCACAACACTGCATTGGTTTAATCTTTAAATAAACAGCATGGTGGCGAAGCTTTGCCAACGACACATACAGCCCATTCCAGAAAGTGAGAGAAGGAGAGGAATAGAGATAGAGGTAAAGAAAGATGGAAGGAGAGAGAGATGGAGACCAAGAGAGACCTATGTACATAGACACTTACAGTTGACCAGCAGTGACAGAAAAGATTTCCAAACCCCACACAGAATGCCAGCACACAGAACAGAGCGTTAAGCACTTTTAACGGTCTGCGATTTCTACTGCACCGTTATTGCTCAGCGTATGAGAACAGCCAGCAGACGATCTACACACAACACTCACTTTCTGCCAGACGATTACCGTCGTT
This sequence comes from Synaphobranchus kaupii, assembly GCA_029718625.1. NCBI lineage: Eukaryota > Metazoa > Chordata > Actinopteri > Anguilliformes > Synaphobranchidae > Synaphobranchus > Synaphobranchus kaupii. The sequence continues at coordinate 16,715,794 of CM056393.1, forward strand.
CTTATTATCATTTATACAAAATAAATTAACAAGAATACATAACCAATATCTGAGGCTGCTCGCCAATACACAGGCTGTTGGAGAAGCTGAGGCATCCTTTTCTATGGGCGGGGCCTAATACGATTGGCTGGCTGACATCCTGTTCTATGGGCGGGGCCTAATGTGATTGGTTGGCTGATTGTGTTCCATGAAACAGTAACAAAGTAACATTCTTAAAGACAAAGCTTCCGATTCAAAGACCACAGACAATATGATTCTCATGTATGATGGTAGAAATTAATTGGTAACACATGCTATAAAGACTTCCTTCTCCATGGTAACAGGAAAACTTTGACCCTTGACCCTCGGGCGACGGTATGTACTTGCTTAAATCCAGATTTTTCAACATGTAGCTTAATAAAACATGGCGAATCAGTATACAAAACAAATATGTACACATTATATAACGTATTATATAACATTTACAGTACACATAAGCATCGGCAAGCTATATACAGTACAATGATGGAAGATTTCAGCCGGGTGAAGAAGGAAATACACACGGCTGACCTACTGTGAGCTGTACGAGTCTTTGTTGAAAGAAAAGCAACGGGCCGGGCGAGTGAGCAAGCACGCACACACACACGCGCACACACACACGCACCCACGCACGGCTTGACAATAGCAGGATTCATACACACAGACCTACTAGATCAGCGATGCCGTTTGTCTCCCACATGCATTAAAATAATTATCGTTCCTGGTAGGTCCCGGAAGGACGCATGCACGCTCCATGGAACATTCCGGGTCATTCTGGAAACAAGTTGAAATACAGGTGCCTCTGAGGCGGCCACGCAGTTTGCATGTGACACTTTCTTACTAGTCTCTTATGGGCACGTGAGATCTAGTAGCTCTGTATCTATGGTGGGCTGCCTACATGCACTCTGACCTTGTAGGCATTTCTGATTGGCTCATGAGCGACGTCAGTGACACTGGGGAACCAATAAAAATGTAACCTGACGATTACCTCACCGCTGGGAGTCCAACACTCAAAAGGGGGGGGGGGTCTTTGGGAGCTCTTGACATTTTAAAAAAGTTTCTCAAAAGACTCATTTAAATAAATATAATGTTTTTTTTTGTTTTTGTTTTCAGAATTAAAACTGCACTGAGACGCAGTGTCTCTACAGCACCAGGTCTGTGAGTGCTCTCGACAGCCAGAGGGACGGGGGGGGCAAACCGACCCATCGTTTTTATGCGCTTTCATGTTTTTCTCGTTTTTTTGAGGACTGAACTGAGCTACAGTGTGATGGGAGACAGGAACAGACGAGACTAAGAACGTTTGCGCCTCTCAGGTTTGGGCTGGCTGGTACTAAAGCGCTGTATTTTAGTCACTCGGGCTGGTGGTGGGGGGGGGGGGGGGGGCATGCTAGAAACAGGAGACAACAGCGATTCACGGTGGACTGAAGCTGATCTGGAGATGGGCTGGTATTCCGGCATGTTGCGGAAGTTGAAGCTGATCGGGAGACGTGACGGTAAATCTGGTACCGATTCCGCAGGAAGAAGAAAAAAAAAAGTGCTTTGTTTTTTGTTTTTTTTTTGTTTTTTTCTCGAACGAACAGTCCCTGTTCTGAAAGCACCCCTCTTTTACGAGCACCCCCCACAGAGATCACGGCGGTCACCGTAAGAACCCTCTCCCCTACCCTCACCCCGCCACCCCATCGCCATGGTGACCCAACCATGTGACAGCTGCTTGGCGGGGTGTGAAAGCGGGCTGGTGAAGCCCCGCCCTCTCTGTCCCACACGGTCCAGTCTGCTCCGGTTTGTTCCGGAGCTTCTCTCTCTCTCTCTCTCTCTCTCTCCCTGGGCCTACTCGGGCTGCTCCGGGTGAGTGTGAAGCCCATTCTCTGAGCGGCTGTGGTTCTGCCAGAAGGCCTGGTGGACCTGGTCCAGCTCGGAGGCCAGGGGCAACCGGATGTCCAGGTGCATCTTCAGGTTCTCCAACCACTCCTCCAGCTGAGAGAAGGGAGGGCTGAGAGGGAGAGGGAGAGAGGGAGAGAAAGGGGGGAGAGAGAGGGAGAGAAAACATTTTATGTTTATTTTTTTTGTTTCAGGGTATGGTTTGGTGGTTTGATGGTTCAGGTTTTGGTGGCTCAGGGTTTGAGAGTGCAGTTGGTCAGGGTTTGGGGATTCAGGCTTCAGGGTGTGGGGGTTCAGGGTTCGGGGTTCAGGGTGTGGTGGTTCAGGGTGTGGGGGTTGGGGGTTCAGGGTTTGGTGGTTCAGGGTTCGGGGTTTGGTGGTTCAGGGTTCGGGGTTCAGGGTGTGGGGGTTCAGGGTTCGGGGTTTGGTGGTTCAGGGTTCGGGGTTCAGGGTGTGGTGGTTCAGGGTTCGGGGTTCAGGGTGTGGTGGTTCAGGGTTCGGGGTTTGGTGGTTCGGGGTTCAGGGTGTGGTAGTTCAGGGTTCGGGGTTCAGGGTGTGTGGGTTCAGGGTTCGGGGTTTGGTGGTTCAGGGTTCGGGGTTCAGGGTGTGGTGGTTCAGGGTTCGGGGTTCAGGGTGTGGTGGTTCAGGGTTCGGGGTTTGGTGGTTCAGGGTTCAGGGTTTGGTGGTTCAGGGTTCGGGGTTCGGGGTTCAGGGTGTGGTGGTTCAGGGTTCGGGGTTCAGGGTGTGGAGGTTCAGGGTTCGGGGTTCAGGGTGTGGGGGTTCAGGGTTCAGGGTTCGGGGTTCAGGGTGTGGTGGTTCAGGGTTCAGGTTTTGGTGGTTGGGGGTTCAGGGTTTGGTGGTTCAGGGTTCGGGGTGCCTCCTCACCGCTTGTCTGCGTCCAGGTCGCAGCAGCGGGCGGCGATTGGAAAGAAAGATGGAGGGCAGTCTTGGGGGCAGTAGTGGTCGAGGAACCCCCTCACATTCAGCCCAAAGTCCATGGTCCGGGGCAAGTAGTCTGGATCAGCATTCACCCTCCCGATAATCTGTGTGCGGGGGGGGGGCACACCGTCATACAGGGACAATTCAGTTTTAACTCCTTGCTCAAGTCAACACAAATAATGTATTTTTTAAGTATCTGGAAATAAAATGGTATCTGCTCACATTGCTATTGCAGAACATGTGATAAATCGCTTGAGGAAACTGGGCTTGCAGGTACGATTCCCAGATGGGGCACAGCCGTTGAGCATAAATAACAACCTCAATTTCCTCAGTAAGTATAAAGCCGTATAAAATATGTATATAAAATATGCAAGTCTTTTTATGTAAAATAAAATAACAGATACATTTCAAGGAGACGTTTCACTGTCACTTTGGGATTTGAACTTGCAACCTCTTGGCCTTCCCCCACCACTGTGCTATATTATGTCCCATTCAGCGTTATGTGCTGTTTGGAACTGCAAATTAAACAGTTAATATAACAGGAGACCTTAAAATAACCTTTAACCCCACATTGCTCCCGCTAATTTCTCACCTCACACAGCATGATGCCGAAGGAGAAGATGTCCACGCGCTCGTCATAGCTTTTCCCTGGAGGAGACACACCCAGTGGCACAGGTTAGAGGAGACACGCCCAGTGGCACAGGTTAGAGGAGCCAATGAAGATTAGCAACAACTCCGATCCTGCAGGGTCGATCTGTGTGCTGGTTTTTGTTCCAACCGATTACCTTAGTTTTAGTTTTCTGACGGCTCTATAAACTACGCTGGTTCAGTCCTGTACTTGAGCTCAGTGAAATATTTAGGAGACACCTGCAGTCTGCGACTGTAGCTGGTGCTTATACAAATGTCAGATCAAGACAGGATTGAGTTATTTGTTAAATAATTAAAAGCAGACGTTAGCACAAAATCCTGAAACGGATCGGCCCTTTTTTTTGTGCAGCTGTGAGTTAATGCGAATGAATACTTGTTAAGGTTTATATATCTTCTTGAGACAGGGATCTCAAAATCAGGGCTGCAGTGTCCGCTAGTTTTTGTGGTTCCCATTCAATCAGCAGCCAATTAAGGCCTTGGACTCCAGCCAATCAGTGACTTCAATTAAGCACTTAAGCGCTGAAACACACTGAAAACTAGCAGAGACTGTGATCCTCCAGGACTGGAGCCTCACACCCCAGATCTCACCATTATTACCCCACTCTACTACCCCGGGTTCAAATCAGGTGCCAGGTTCACTTCAGGTAAGGGTTCACTTCTCCATCTTTGAGCCTCTTTCTGAACTAATTAAGCAAAAACCCTCCCAAATAACAAGGGTCCCCCGTGGGAGCTCACCGTGGATCATTTCGGGGGCCATCCAATAGGGGTTCCCCACCACCGTGTACCGCTTCCTGCGGTCTACCTTCTTCAGACCCCCCAGCTTCCCCGAGGAGAGACCATCCTGGGACCGGTCTTCAACCATGAGGCGAGCCAGCCCAAAATCTGCCACCACCACACTCTCATCCTGCACGGATACAGGGAGAGAGAGGGGGGGGGGGGGGTTGAGAGGGAGAGAGAAAGAGAGAGAGAGAGAGAGAGAGAGAGAGAGGGGGAGGGGGGGTTAGAACCCAACACAACACTTTTATCTGTGCAGAATAAAAGTCTCTCTTTCTGTATAGACACACACAGTGAGGTTTAAACACAACGCCAACCATAAAGGCAGATGTCTTTATTTTAACACCACCTCCAAAACCACACTTTTATTCTGCATAGACACTTAGAAAGAGGGTGGGGCATAGAACCTAACACCACCTGGAAATAATGATGTGGATTTAAACGCAACACCAGCAGAAGAGAGACTGATACCGTTACTCACCTCTCTCACCAGACAGTTGTGTGAATTCAGATCCCTGTGGATGATGTTCATGGAATGAAGGTAGGTCTAAAAAATGAGAGAGACGAACAGAGAAAGAGACACAGAGAGCAAGAGAGAGAGGGGGAGAGACAGAGAGAGAGAGCAAGAGAGAGAGGAGGGAAGGGAGAGAGAGATGGAGAGAGGGAGAGATACAAGCAAATAATTAATAGTTATTACAATGACAATAAATAATTAGCTTACCACTGCACACAATTTTATGGTATTTTAATTTGTTTATTCATTTAACTTTAACTTATGATATTCACATTCGAGTGATGTTTTTTGATATTAAAAAAATAAATAAAACAATTATTTTTACAGCTAGATGACAGCTCAGGATAAAATGCCTTTCCCCAGGGGTCCGACAGCAGTGTCACACCTGGGCATTGAACCAGCAACCCCCTGAGTTACAGTCCTAGTTCATACACTCCCTTCACCCAACTGAAGCATGCGCTGGCATTTCCTGAATAGTACTTGGAACACTCAGTGTGTTACCGTGGAAACTCAGGGAGGTGCCCAGCCAAATCCCTGGGGAAATTTCTTACACAACAGCTTTTATTTTGGAACATTTTCTGAGCCAATGACATTCAGTTGTCCTTATTTGTTTATTTATTTTTGCTATGTCAATGAGTGACCACAAGGGGGCAGCAGAGTTATAGGAGACTGCTGCAGAGAGCACGGACTCGCTCACCATCCCTGCAGCGATGTCCTTGGCAAAGCTCACTCTCTGTTTCCACGGATACTTGCTGTCCTGTTTGGAGAAGATAAAGAAACTTATCGGTTTGCACGTCAGACAGGAGGCAACCTTGGGATTTTTGGAGCATGACTATTACTGAGCAATTAAACATGAGAAAAACAAATACATATTTCCAAACAGAAAGATAAGGAATGTACGTTTCATTGTGTCAAAGTAGGTAACACAGTGTTGCAAGCATACCAATATGACCCTTTTCCTATGTGTATTTTTATATATTGTGGAATACATCTACATATATATCAAAAACAGCACAAAAACTATGTTATTTCACAAAATATTAAACAAAGTTCTTGTGGAATTTAATAAAGATGACATTAATTTCTATTATTTTGATATGACATCTTAACATTAGATAAATTAAATATTCCCAGGAGACAGGACACACATGTAGATATATGCACAAACAGATACACAGGATACACACACACACACACACACACACAGGATACACACACACACACACACAGGATACACACACACACACACACAGGATACACACACACACACACACACACACACACACACACACACACACACACACACACACACACACACACACACACACACACCAT
>CM056393.1:16726899-16750804 GCA_029718625.1 Synaphobranchus kaupii
CGCATTGTGACCTTCCTAAGTATGGCACTGTGACCTCACTCGCAATCTGACCTTCCTAAGTATGGCACTGTGACCTCACTCACATTGTAACTTTCGTAAGTATGGTACTGTGACCTCACTCGCATTGTGACCTTCCTAAGTATGGCACTGTGACCTCACTCACATTGTAAATTTCCTAAGTATGGCACTGTGACCTCACTCACATTGTAACTTTCATAAGTATGGCACTGTGACCTCACTCACATTGTGACCTTCCTAAGTATGGCACTGTGACCTCACTCGCATTATAACTTTCATAAGTATGGCACTGTGACCTCACTTGCATTGTAACTTTCCTAAGTATGGCACTGTGACCTCACTCGCATTGTGACCTTCCTAAGTATGGCACTGTGACCTCACTCGCATTGTGACCTTACTAAGTATGGCACTGTGACCTCACTCGCATTGTAACTTTCCTAAGTATGGCACTGTGACCTCACTCACATTGTAACCTTCCTAAGTATGGCACTGTGCCCTCACTCGCATTGTAACTTTCGTAAGTATGGCACTGTGACCTCACTTGTATTGTAACATTCCTAAGTATGGCACTGTGACCTCACTCGTATTGTGACCTTCCTAAGTATGGCACTGTGACCTCACTCACATTGTAACTTTCGTAAGTATGGCACTGTGACCTCATTCGCATTGTGACCTTCCTAAGTATGGCACTGTGACCTCACTCGTATTGTGACCTTCCTAAGTATGGCACTGTGACCTCACTCACATTGTAACTTTCGTAAGTATGGCACTGTGACCTCACTCACATTGTAACTTTCGTAAGTATGGCACTGTGACCTCACTCGCATTGTGACCTTCCTAAGTATGGCACTGTGACCTCACTCACATTGTAAATTTCCTAAGTATGGCACTGTGACCTCACTCACATTGTAACTTTCATAAGTATGGCACTGTGACCTCACTCACATTGTGACCTTCCTAAGTATGGCACTGTGACCTCACTCGCATTATAACTTTCATAAGTATGGCACTGTGACCTCACTTGCATTGTAACTTTCCTAAGTATGGCACTGTGACCTCACTCGCATTGTGACCTTCCTAAGTATGGCACTGTGACCTCACTCGCATTGTGACCTTACTAAGTATGGCACTGTGACCTCACTCGCATTGTAACTTTCCTAAGTATGGCACTGTGACCTCACTCACATTGTAACCTTCCTAAGTATGGCACTGTGCCCTCACTCGCATTGTAACTTTCGTAAGTATGGCACTGTGACCTCACTTGTATTGTAACATTCCTAAGTATGGCACTGTGACCTCACTCGTATTGTGACCTTCCTAAGTATGGCACTGTGACCTCACTCACATTGTAACTTTCGTAAGTATGGCACTGTGACCTCATTCGCATTGTGACCTTCCTAAGTATGGCACTGTGACCTCACTCGTATTGTGACCTTCCTAAGTATGGCACTGTGACCTCACTCACATTGTAACTTTCGTAAGTATGGCACTGTGACCTCACTCACATTGTAACTTTCGTAAGTATGGCACTGTGACCTCACTCGCATTGTGACCTTCCAAAGTATGGCACTGTGACCTCACTCGCATTGTGACCTTCCTAAGTATGGCACTGTGACCTCCTAAACATGTCATTGAGAGTTCACTCAGTGAGGTCACAATGCCCTAATGAGTGAGGTCACAATGGCAGTGAGATGACTCTTAGCACAGATGCTCCATGGTAACCGTACTTCCTGTACTGGCATTAGACTGATCCTAGGTCAGTACTTGTCTGACGGTTTGTCTGGATCAGCACCACCAAGCTCAGGGAAATTCCACTTCAATTAAGTCAACCCCACCCTGACCCCACCTATGCTCCCCCCTCACACACTCACCAGTACAACTTGGACCGCTCCACCAGGGCGTAGGTGTCCCCATCTCCGATGAACGCCCCACAACCCAAACATGTGAAACACTCTGGGTGGTACTTCTGTTCACCAGCAACCTAAGAGAGAGAGAGAGTCCTCACTCAGCTGATCCTGAGGCTCAGTTCACTAACCCCCACTAACAGCACCCAGCCTCAGGACAGCTACATCCCAACTGAACCAATTAGAATCAACCAAATCATAACACAACACAAACAAAATTATATTAACCATTGGGAAAATCAGACAAAACATCAAAGTAAACTGACATGCTATTTGGCCCTAAAACGAGAATACACTGTGGCAGATTATCTGACCAGTGAAAAATTGCAAATCCAGAAAAACATTGACAAAGTACAGACTCAGTGAGCACAACCTGGCTATAGAGACCGGCCGACACCGGCAGACCTGGCTGCCCCAAGAAGAGAGGCTGTGCTCCCACTGCAGACCTGGCTGCCCCAAGAAGAGAGGCTGTGCTCCCACTGCAGACCTGGCTGCCCCAAGAAGAGAGGCTGTGCTCCCACTGCAGACCTGGCTGCCCCAAGAAGAGAGGCTGTGCTCCCACTGCAGACCTGGCTGCCCCAAGAAGAGAGGCTGTGTTCCCACTGCAGCCAACAGCAGGTTGAGACAGAGCTGCATTTCCTCACTAAGTGAAAAATATAAACAAATTCGAGATAATCTCTTCCCAAAATTCACAAAACTATATCCAAATTTTCCAGACCTGCCTGAAATTAAACAAATGCACATACTCCTCAGAGAGGAGAAGTATTCTGCAAATTTGGCTGCAGATTACGTAGCTTCCAGCCACAGCTGGAGAGACAGCAGTGACCAGTGATAATAATAATTTGTTTATACATATAGTATTATTGTTTTATAAATAATCCATAATTGCTTTTTTTGTTATACTTCATGATTATTACCATTGTATTCTGCTTTGTGTGCTTTGGCAATATGTATGAAAAACATGTCATGCCAATAAAGCAAGGTGAATTGAGAGAAAGAGAAAGAGAGGGGCGGGGAGAGAGAGAGAGAGAGAGAGAGAGAGAGAGAGAGAGAGAGAGAGAGAGAGAGAGAGGGGGCGGAGAGAGAGAGAGAGAGGGGCGGGGAGAGAGAGAGAGAGAGGGGCGGGGGAGAGAGAGAGAGAGAGAGGGGCGGGGCAGAGAGAGAGAGATCATTATAGAATGAGTGGTAGGGAAGGAGAGAGGGATGTTGATGAGAGAGAGCCAATGAACCAACAAAAACAACCTCATGCTCTCCTGCTCCTGCTCTGAAAGAACCTCATGCTCCTGTTCTCAAATACCCTTCAGTCAGCAAGTCTCTGAGCTTGTGTGTGTGAGAGTGTGTGTGTGTGTGTGTGCACGCATGAATGTGTGAGAGTGTGTGTATATGTGTGTGTGTGTGTGTGTGTGAGAAAGAGAGAGAGAGTGAGTGTGTGTGAGAGAGAGTGTGTGTGTAGATAAGGAAGGTATAAAGCACGCACACACACACACACACACACACACACACACACACACACACACACACACACACACACACACACACACACACAGTGTATGAAACGGCTGGTTTCAGAAGCTCAGTAAAGCTGGGACAGATAATAAAGGTAAAGTCTGATACACGGGCTCTCGTCTGGGGGGGTCATTTCTATGACAACCAGGTAAGAAGGTACATAAAAAAGCAAGCATTGCTCACTGGAGGGTGACCTCATACTCAGATATATATAGGCCATTTAATGAGCCTTAAACAGAGGATACACAGTGAGCTATGAGGAGTTACCTCATAGCCAGCAAACCAAGCACTCACCGTCAAGGCACGTCTCTAAAAATGCAAAGTACAACCTCTTGGAATATGATTTTCACACGTCATGTACTTGTACAATAAAACGTAAGAAAATACAGAATTCATATTAAAAATCCTTATGAATGTACATGCAAATTGAGGCTCTTAAACAAAAGCCAGGTTTTATTAAATCTATCTATCTATCTATCTATCTATCTATCTATCTATCTATCTATCTATCTATCTATCTATCTATCTATCATATTTGACAGATTTCCTGCTGAATTTTGCATGTACTTGAATACAGTTCTAACATAAGGATATGATGAGATGATTAAGTGAATTACGAGTATTTTTCCATTTTGTTTTTGTGTTTGTGTGTACGAGGGCTTTTTTATTTTTAGCCTTGTGGAGTTTCCTTTAAGAGTTTGTGACTTGTGAAACAGGGGTGAGGTAGGGGGTGGGTGGGGGGGTGGGGGTGTGACACTTACATGCTTACATTCTGAGAATGCCATTTGTCATTCTACCCATCAACCATGACCACACACACACGTCACCAGCCACATGGTCACCAACGACAGCCATTTCCGCCCACAGTGGAGAGAGGCTTTTACTTCAAAGACCCTCGGCAGAGGAACAGGAACCCTTGAAACGGCCTGTACTAAGTGCCACGGAGAGGAAAAAAGCCCACACCACCGTCGCCCTGGGTTACCAACACCTGTTCTTCTTAAGGTTCATTTACTTCCCAAATTGATTTGATTGGAGCGGAGTGGAGCCGCTAATTGCCATTGGCTGTTTCAGGGCTTTCACTGCAGTGCATGGAGTTCTACAGCGGAACCACACAGTGTTCTACTGCGTAATCACATGGTGTTCAACAGCGGAACCACACAGTGTTCTACTGCGTAATCACATGGTGTTCAACAGCGGAACCACACAGTGTTCTACTGCGTAATCACATGGTGTTCAACAGCGGAACCACACAGTGTTCTACTGCGTAATCACATGGTGTTCTACAGCGGAACCACACAGTGTTCTACTGCGTAATCACATGGTGTTCTACAGCGGAACCACACGGTGTTCTACTGCGTAATCACATGGTGTTCTACAGCGGAACCACACAGTGTTCTACTGCGTAATCACATGGTGTTCAACAGCGGAACCACACAGTGTTCTACTGCGTAATCACATGGTGTTCTACAGCAGGACCTCAGGTTCTTTACTCATCAGATACTCTGCTTGTTCCTTCCATCCTGTCAGCGCTGAACACTGCTCTATGCTGAGTGTCTGACGCGGTTAAAGCATCCGCAGTACAGTCAGGTCCTCCAGACTCTGAGACACACAGAGGACTCACGCACAACTCAGGAGTTCAGCAAACTAATGACCAAACGTTTCTCTGGGGAAGCGAGAGAGGAAGATAGAGAGAGAGAAAGAGAGAGACAGAAAGAGAGCGATAGTAGGAGAGAAGCGGAGATACAGGCTTTGCCATTACAGTGAACAGCAGGCATTAGCACTGTCATTCTGACCCACTAATTCCTACTGCCAGTGGGCAAAATCGACCCGATCCCAGTGCATGTGGTTCTGGTTCAGTTTAATCCCAGAATACACTGACCCAATCAGGCCTGGCTGGGTAACAACTGATACAATCAGAAAAAGCAAACTGGTGGGGTTCATCATGACAAAGGGTTTCTCTGTTATGTAGACCTAGGGACACACAATGACCTCTACTGTTATGAGTTAAGCTCTGCGCTACATAAAGGTTTTTTTTTAGATGGGTTGCAGTGTCAAATTGAAGGAGCACCGTGACAACTATCCCAATAATGAACAGGAACTGCCAAACAAAGATACCATAGCAACCAAGAATGACAGACTGCCACTGTTGCCAATCTGCCATTGTTGACCTGAAAGTTCCATCTGTGGAACTCCGTCTTCCTTCAGCAAGCAGGAAGTAGCGCAGTATCTCACTGATAATCGGGTTATAGCATCTTTAATGAACTCAGATCCAGGGCCTGCCGCTACTTAGAGAAGCCTGCACAATAACAGAATTAACAGGATCTGAAGAACCATTTACGTAGAACAGTCCAGAAGGTTCATTCATGTGATACATTAAACACTTTGTTTCTTCTTTGCTGTTTTTGTTTTTTTGTGTTTAAAAAGTCACGGAACTTAGTTATTTGAGGCAGCGCTGTGTTCTGTTGGCAACGTAGCAGGGCCTTCCCCCCGATGTGCTCCAAACAGAACGAGATGTACCCATACATCATATGATATGCCCCTCTGAGCACTTGGACCAGGAGCTTGCGGTTGCAACATACACACACAAATGGGTTCAGTGCCAATCGCTCGGAAGTGGAGACAAATTAGTGGCCTGCACAATAAATTTATTTTCAAAACCAGGCCACAGAAACACTCAGGAGTTTACTATCCAACCATATTCACACCCATGATTGACTGATGATCTTATGAAACTGAATGGCAAAATTCAGCCAAGACCATGCGGCAAGGCCAAACACTCTGACCCCACATCGCTCAAATAGCCGTTTCTCCTACTTTAATGATAACGTTGAACACGTTTACTGCCATTACGACATTGAAAAGCAAGGAGAGATGTTGTTTACATTGCCAATTCATTTGACATTTTTTAAATATTTTTTTTATACTGAAACCCAAAATTGAAAATAAATACTAAGAATCTCTCCTGCTGTTATTTCTGTGTAAATGAGGGTTCGATTAAGCGCCCGGGCGTACTCCGGATACATCGTAGTGTTATGATGACGACGACGTGCGAAAATGAGTACGTTTACACGTCTGTGCCTTAGTAGCGTAAATAGACTTTCAGTTAGTCTATGTCTTTAGCATAATATTGGCTGGCTGGGTTGGCTTGTTGAGCCGTGTTTGTGCCGGTTCCTGTATCATTTAAATAAACAAGAAAGCCCCTTCTTCGCCCGTGCAGAACACACACAAACACTACACAGAGGGTGCCCCAAAACCATGCAGTACACACACATACACATACATATACACACACGCACACACACACATACACACACGCACAATCTACTGTATGTGTTTTGAGTTGTCCCCCAATACTCAAAACATCCATTAAACATGAACCTAATGCAATGTTTTAGCCATGCACACACACACACATCCACACACACAGACACACACCAGACCATGTGGTGCCTCATAAACAGCTGCAGTTCCCAAAACAACAAGACCCCCCCCCACCCACCCCAGGCCACAGTTCCCTTTTCAATTTTTACAAAAAATTAAAATTAAAAATAACCAAACTACTATAGGCTGTACGAACAGTAGATGCTAATTCTGAACATCCCAACAGAAGGATAACAAACAAAACCCTGCACTGCCCCCCCCCCCAACCTGACCACGGCGCAACCTAGACCCCAGACCCGCCACGGCGCAGAGAGAGAGAGAGAGAGAGAGCGAGAAAGAGGAAGAAAACATCTCCTACCTTCTTATCTCGTTTCCACAGCCTAAGACAGCAGAAGCTCCAGAGGAAAAGATCCCCCACCATAATGGTACGATATGGTACGTTACGGCACGATACGGTGAGCCCTTCCAGGAGGAGATACAGTCCCAGCCTAGGCGCGGCGGGAACTGTGCTCGTCCTCTCTCTCTCTCTCCTCTATCACAACAGCACACCGTACGGTGCGGCCGGGAGAGAGAGCGAGAGAGCTGCCTACACCCCCTTCCTCCCCCCTCAACAATGAGCTCATCTGTGTCACGATGTCACAGACGCCCCCCCCCCCCCCCCCCCCCCCAGGGGCAAAAACACTCCGGCATGCTGTTACCCAGAAACCCCCCCCACACACACACAACCCCCAACCGCTCACCACTCCACTGCTGACAGGAAGTCTAATCTAATCCTCAATAACATAATAAATACTCTCCTCTTCACATTTAAAGAAGGACACACACCCCCCCCCCCCCCGCCCCCCGCCTGCCCCAGAACATCTAAAAATTCTTTATTAGGTTATTATAATCACAAGATTAATCATATATAGCTTTAGACTGACTGGTATCATTTTTACCATTATTATTAATTGTAGCGTTTGTTTGTTTACTCGTGTATTTCTGTGGGTGAAAATCATTCTCCGCAGGTTGTCCTATTCTCATGAACATGAAAAACTAAAAATAAATACAAGCAGACAATCAATACAGAAATTCCAATTATTCCCACATTTAAATACCGTTGTGTATTATTTATTATAGAAACCATACTGATGGGTGACTTTTCCTTTTTATTTTTTCCTCCTCGCCCTTCCCCGCTCCCCCCCAAGCCCGTAACCTCAGACTTAATCAATATTCCGATATCCTGGGCTGAGGAACGGCTGCCTCCCACATCAACAGTGTCGGTGCAGACATTTTGACTTCCTTTTGGCTGGTCAGACCTCTCTCTCTCACACCCTCCTTTTTGTTGTTTTTTACCTCACACTATCCTAATCTTTTTATTAATTTTTTGGATTTTAATTATCTTATTTATCTTATTTATTTTATTTATTTACTTACCTATTTTTATTTTATTTTTTAATTTTTTAATTTTTTAATTTTTTAATTTATTTATTTTTTATTTTTTTAATGTAAAGCATCTTTGAGTACCTATAAAAGCGCTATATAATGTCTAATGTATTATTATTATTATTATTACTCTCACTCCCTCTCTCTCTCAGAGAGCAGCTGCTGTCGTTGCCCAAGGCGGTATGACTCTGCAGATATTAATAGACCCTGGCAGGGCGTCCACATCACTGCCTGCAGGGTCTCGAGACAAACATGCACTCTGTGTGTGTGTGTGTGTGTGTGTGTGTGTGTGTGTGTGTGTGTGCGTGCGTCAGAAAGAGAGGAGAGATAGAAAGAGTGAGAGATGGTCTGAGCAGCCAGAGACTGAGGCAGGCAGATGGGGTCCTGGGGAGGGAGGAGGTGCCCACACCGTGCCTGCATGTCGCCCAGGTGGGTCCTTAGCCCCTGAGCAATGCGCCGCAGAATAACTGGCATTGGCTTCACCTGTGCTTAAAGTGACCGTGCATTACGCAGTGAGGCCGCTCGTACGGACAGGTGATCCCGAGAGGCTTGGCTCGAGAAGGTCCGGCTGCCTTTGGGGAGCAGGTGGACAGTTCTGGAATTCTGCCACTAAGGAGTTCCACAGACGGAATGTTCTGTGTCCCTGTATCTCAATAGTGCACCCAGAAATTCCAGATAGTTAATAGAGATTAACCCTGTTGTTGTAACCCAGCAGATTGATATTTTACAATTACATTAGGTTCTTTGCCATAGAGTGCGGAACTGCATTAGGATTTAGCCAAAGACTCTAACCAATGCCATGACCTTGAAAATAACTTTACCAGCTCGGCTTTGGAGCTTATTGAGAAGAGGGGTTGCCATGGTACCGTCCCTATTGCAGCACGTCTGTCACGCGACGTTGTAACAGTGCACACTGTCTGTTAGCAGACATGCTAAATATTTAATAGGGGTTTAAATCACAGGAGATAGACGGACATCGTGCGACAGCGGCCAACGGAAAGCGTGTCTGGCGTACCGCGAGTGACCGCTGGTCCAACGGGAAGCCTTTCAACACGAGCGGGCCAGACGCACTGCAATCGTGGATGACTATCGCTCGTCACGCGCCGGAGTTTCCGAGAGGCAGATTAAGTTCGCCGGTATTTTATAATGGCTTTCCTTGTGCCAGGAGAGCTAACGTGTACAAATAAAGGGCTCTTTCTTTACTGGCGAAACCAGCCGGATCAGCTGAGCGCACTAACGGCCTGATTTACTAAGACCTTTAGCTTGTGCGCAATCTTTTAGCACACACAAAATTAATAACATGGCTAATGATTGGTTATGATGGTATTTGTTTTGCACCAATCATTGGTTGTGTTATTAATTTTCCGGGTGATAAAATGTTTTGCACAAGCTAAAACAGCTAAAAGTCCCTTCCCACCGCGAAACGTCACATTAGCAACGTTTCAGCAATTGGGGGAAAACTCAATAGATTGTGAAAGGCAGGCTTTACGGGCAGGGAAGGCGAGTTCTCTTGGTTTGAAAGGGAAGGAAGTTTGTGAAAGAGAAGAGTATTCACAGCGTTAGCAGTAGCGGGCAGGTGTCTCGTCGAGTACACGCCTCTCTCTCTCTGCGTGGCTCAGTCAAATCTCCACGATACTTTTTCCATGATCTTATTTGTGTGTACACAGATTTACACAGGAGGGTAACTCCATCACGACGTGTGGTAGGAAACTCAATATGTAGCAGTGGAATAGATGCTGTTAACATGTCAAGAGTTCCATACCTACAGCCAGCGGTTGTAATATGAAATCTTGACGGCTCATTAAACCTGACGGCTCCTGAGATCTCATTAAATAGCCTATCATCTTCATTTTGGGTGTCCCTGTGGTTTAGTCTGTTGAGCTCATTGCGAGCCGCGACGTCGGTGGTTTGAATCCAAACTTTGTCTCTCCCTCTCGCTCTCACACCCATTCTTCCTGTTTCGCTACACTGTGTTGTCCAACAAAGCTGAAAAAACCCCTAAATAAATATAGTCTTCATTTTTTAAATAAATCAGGAGCTGGCATGGGCGAAGGCAGCCATCAGGGTGGATAATTTAGCAGGGCGTGTTCGCGGCGTGGGCGGAGCGACGATCTTGCGCAGCGATGACGCCGTGGCCAAACTGCCGTGGCCAAACTGCCGTAAATTTAAAGCGCTGGCCAGAGAGTGCGCAGACGAGAGAACTTCCGTTCTCGAGCAAGAATGTGATGTGGTAAAAAAAAAACACATCTGAATGCACTGTATTCCCCTACAGCACCACAGCTATAATGTGTGGAGTCTGTCCTGGTCTGTTGTGAGCAAGTTTAACGGGGGGTGATTATCACACTATTGCCATTTGGCTGACACCCTGTCCCTCAAACCCCCACATACTTCCATTTTCTCACATTGCGCTTCCTTCGCGTGTGTGTGTGGGTGAGTTTGGGGGGGGAATTGGCCACACTATCTCCATGGTAGCAGACACAAGCACATCTCCACCACAGTCAGGATGAATCAGGGTGACCTACCCTACCCCACCCCACCCCCTCCACCAATCACAGGTCAGCTGAGGACACAAACATTGAGCAAAGCAAACAGCACATCTTCCTGGGAAACACGGTGATGTCACCCTGAGGCAGACCTTAATCACACGGTTCATTTGCTTCCTTATATCACAGTCACACCACAGCTAGACACCTAACGGTATGGTAGGCCGAACAGTTCAAAAGCCGACACAAACTAGACACCCACATATCCCGTTGGGCAGCGCGCGCCGCCCAGTTGGACACCCCGCGCCACCCAGTTGGATAGCTCGAAGATACCCAATTTGATGTCGCTGATTGGACAGGAATTCACTAATCTCTCACATGTAATGAATGTACGTAAAACCAATGTTTGTAGGGTCATTTGAATCATAACGATAATCAAAGTTTTTCGTTATTTGCCATTTTAATTTTCACACTGTAATTCCAAAGACATAGAACGATATTTGGAAGAACTTAACCAATTTTTAGTTTAGGAATATGGGAAACAGTCATTGAACATGAGCAGAGACTGGTCTGAATGCAGACATGAAGGAGCAAACACTATTGTTTTAAATAAAATAAGTGTGTAATTAATCACATTCATAAAATGAAATAGGCCTAGTTAGTTCAAAGCGCCGTTTTCTGGTATTTTTAAAACAAGTTTGGAATATATTTTAGTTGGAATACAACAACAAAAATTAAACAACAGGCTAAATATGCTATTTATTTAAAAGAATAATCCCTGTTCTTTCATATATATTTTGCTAGCTTCCACGTTGCTCTTGTGTTCTCTAGCCTGTGTTGTCTAAGCCTGAAATGGGTAGGCTACTCACTGTCAACCCATCTACTGTTTGCCCGTATAAAATATGGGTTTCCACCTTTTCAAAGGTATGCGGACGTATAATGTTATGATACCGGAAATCTAGATTATATAGGTTTTTTGTTTTCAAACGTTTTCCAACATAATTTATTCAAATGCAGCAATCATATTTTATTTCTCCCTCTCTCTGCTACTACTCTCGATTTCTGAGGCTGCAGGGAAAGCAAGTAGCTAGCCTAGCGGCATCAGGACTGTAATGTACTTTATGACAACCACGAAGACGCAGTAGCCCACAAGATACCCATCAACTATCTAACGTTAATTAACCTAGCGAACAGTTAAATGGTTATGACTGGACAATGTTAATGTTTATGCAATTTTGATAATTAGATAATGTTCCATGACGTATTGTGGTGGATGACTCAATTTAACGAAGCTACTACAAGTTTCATTGTAAAGTAACCCATCTAACTTAATGTTAACTGTTACTAGAAAATTATTCAAAGTAAGATGAGAGCTAATTTTATAACCATATGTAGGCTACATTAATGCTAACGTTGCCTAGCTACTTAGGCTATCAAAGCTGTTATATAGGCTAGTAAGATTGCAAAACTGCATTAAAAGTGCATAACAACACGACTATTTCATAATTTAGAAAAGGTGGTATGTATCTCTCTCCTGCACTGGGTTGTAAGTGTGTGGGGTCAGTCATTTGGGGTGTCTGTTTACCTGTTTTAAAATGAGCACCTTAATTAATTTGTAGCTACACAGTTATTATTATGTGAAAAGCTAAATACAGGAATATATTAAATAAACTTGAATCTGACAAATAACTGTGGTGGCTAGTGATTTTAATAGATAAACAATAATGTTCTATACGGTTTTAGTGAATATACAGTTTTGCAGGGATGAAAATAAGTGCAGCTCTTTCCAGAGGTTGACACCTATGCATCAATAATATAATGCGACCGCATCTAAAGACAGACCTGGCAGATTCACTCGTTGCTTTTATTGCAAGCCAATGTTCTCAGTACACAGAGGATTACACTGACTCAAACGCACAGACTTCAAGTATTAGGCTATACTGGACTGGCGATAATACTGTCATCATACACACATTGCATGTCCTAGATAGCTCTACTGTGGCTATCGAGCTACACTACTGTCAACAAAACACACATAGGCCTACGCACTTTATACACACAATAACACTTAGCTAGCCCTGGTGACCAGCCAGCTCCGCTAACAAGCAGCATAACTAAACATTTAACCAACGAGTAAATAGTCTATATGATATAATGGCGTCACATAAATTGTAGTTGAAGACTTTTTAAAAATTTTTTATAGATTAGACAAATTCTTGCAAGCTTTGTTCGTTTAACAATTCATACGGCCAAACGAGATACACATATCCGGTAGGCTAATTCTAGAGAGATATCCAGCAGGATAGCGCGGCGCTACCCAATTTCACATCTCTTGCTACCAAACCGGACATCCCACGCGACCCAGTTGAATAGCGCAGAGCTACCCAGTTCGACATCCCGCGCGATCCAGTTGGATAGCGCAGAGCTACCCAGTTCGACATCCCGCGCGATCCAGTTCGACATCCTGCGCGATCCAGTTGGATAGCGCAGAGCTACCCACTTGGATCGCTCGCGCTGCCCAACTGGATATGTGGAGATGTCCACTGGGTATCTCGAGATGTCCACTGGGTGGCGCAGGATGACTGGATAGGTAGTTTCTTGTTAACTGGATATATCTCGCTTAAAAACTGGGTAGCGCAGAGCAACTGGATATACGGTGTTTAGTTTGCGTCGGCTTTTGAACTGTTCGGCCTACCATACAACGGGAGCAAGAGAGGCACCACGGCTGGGTCTCCACGCACAACAGCGCCCCCGCCCCCCGCTGGTCAACCGGATGCTCGCAAGTGCCTGAGCAGCAGTTCCTCCGACTCGTGCGCAAACTTGTGATCCGCCACGATCTGCACGCGCTCGTCTGTGCCCCCCAGAGGCAGGGATTAGCACTGCAGCACGAGAACATTTTTACACCCAAGAAAACCTGGGGCCGCGGATTTGATCTTGAATTCACTAGATTTGAACTTACGTGGAAATCAACGCACAAATTGAGATTTATAAAACTTGAAACTGACGTGAAAACGCCCTTATGCGTACACCAACTCTAGAGGAGGCGTAAGACCATTTCCTTGTGGCTCTGCAGCTGTACAGCAGGACGAACACATTTTTTTCAGACGTGAGAATGTTTTGCCAATCCCTTCACAAATGGACATAATAGACACGCGCATGCATAATATTGCAATATTGTGGGCTGTTAACTAGGCTATACGCATAGGTTTGGGAGGAGAGAGGAATACATGTCACTGCAAATATTTTTATATGAATTGGTACTGACTAACTAGTAGCCTATATGCTTGACTACACGAGACTAGGTGGTCCAGCAGTGTGTCTCCCCGAATTTGAAATAACGCATATGCCTATGATTTTATTATTATTATTACCTGAATGGTTTAAAAGCTTAAAATCAATGCGCAGTATATACAAAAATCATGTAGCTAATAATAGTTGATACACAAAAGGCATATAGTCTGCTGGATCACCTCTATATAGGCATATAGTATGCTGGATCACCCCTATATAGGCCTATAGCCTGCTGGATCACCCCTATATAGGCCTATAGTCTGCTGGGTCACCTCTATATAGGCCTATAGTCTGCTGGATCACCCCTATATAGGCCTATAGTCTGCTGGATCACCCCTATATAGGCCTATAGTCTGCTGGATCACCCCTATATAGGCCTATAGTCTGCTGGATCACTCCTATATAGGCCTATAGCCTGCTGGATCACTCCTATATAGGCCTATAGTCTGCTGGATCACCTCTATATAGGCCTATAGCCTGCTGGATCACCCCTATATAGGCCTATAGCCTGCTGGATCACCCCTATATAGGCCTATAGTCTGCTGGATCACCCCTATATAGGCCTATAGCCTGCTGGATCACCTCTATATAGGCCTATAGTCTGCTGGATCACCCCTATATAGGCCTATAGTCTGCTGGATCACCTCTATATAGGCCTATAGCCTGCTGGATCACCCCTATATAGGCCTATAGCCTGCTGGATCACCCCTATATAGGCCTATAGTCTGCTGGATCACCCCTATATAGGCCTATAGTCTGCTGGGTCACCTCTATATAGGCCTATAGCCTGCTGGATCACCTCTATATAGGCCTATAGTCTGCTGGATCACCCCCAATATAGGCCTATAGTCTGCTGGATCACCTCTATATAGGCCTATAGTCTGCTGGATCACCCCTATATAGGCCTATAGCCTGCTGGATCACTCCTATATAGGCCTATAGCCTGCTGGATCACCCCTATATAGGCCTATAGCCTGCTGGATCACCTCTATATAGGCCTATAGTCTGCTGGATCACCTCTATATAGGCCTATAGCCTGCTGGATCACCTCTATATAGGCCTATAGTCTGCTGGATCACCTCTATATAGGCCTATAGCCTGCTGGATCACCTCTATATAGGCCTATAGCCTGCTGGATCACCCCTATATAGGCCTATAGTCTGCTGGATCACCTCTATATAGGCCTATAGTCTGCTGGATCACCCCTATATAGGCCTATAGTCTGCTGGATCACCCCTATATAGGCCTATAGCCTGCTGGATCACCCCTATATAGGCCTATAGCCTGCTGGATCACCTCTATATAGGCCTATAGCCTGCTGGATCACCTCTATATAGGCCTATAGCCTGCTGGATCACCCCTATATAGGCCTATAGTCTGCTGGATCACCTCTATATAGGCCTATAGTCTACTGGATCACCCCTATATAGGCCTATAGTCTGCTGGATCACCCCTATATAGGCCTATAGCCTGCTGGATCACCTCTATATAGGCCTATAGCCTGCTGGATCACCTCTATATAGGCCTATAGCCTGCTGGATTACCTCTATATAGGCCTATAGCCTGCTGGATCACCCCTATATAGGCCTATAGTCTGCTGGATCACCCCTATATAGGCCTATAGTCTGCTGGATCACCTCTATATAGGCCTATAGTCTGCTGCATCACCCCTATATAGGCCTATAGCCTGCTGGATCACCTCTATATAGGCCTATAGTCTGCTGGATCACCTCTATATAGGCCTATAGTCTGCTGGATCACCTCTATATAGGCCTATAGTCTGCTGCATCACCCCTATATAGGCCTATAGCCTGCTGGATCACCTCTATATAGGCCTATAGTCTGCTGCATCACCCCTATATAGGCCTATAGTTTGCTGGATCACCCCTATATAGGCCTATAGTCTGCTGGATCATCCCTATATAGGCCTATAGTCTGCTGGATCACCCCTATATAGGCCTATAGCCTGCTGGATCACCTCTATATAGGCCTATAGCCTGCTGGATCACCCCTATATAGGCCTAGAGTTGAATTTGTTTCACTCGAGATTCAAACGCTGTCCGCAACTGTCGCTGGTAATTAAAATCAGGTCAATGATTGGGCCTTAATGACATCATTAAGAACAGGAGCTGGGCCTGGAATGGATTGGCCCTGGTCCGGGTTGTGTAAACATGCTCCTGAGGGTACAGGACAGGAGCTGGAGCTTGCGATGCCCCCGCCCCCCCCCCCACCACCCCCCCCCCCCCCATACAGGTTTACACGGAAATCCCGCTGCTTGTATTCTGGAATAGTGCACGAGGCGACCCGCTGACTTCCTGTTTGGCCATTTGGAGATGGAGCCTTAATTAAAGTACCTGTGATGTCACCAGCACTGTGACCTCACTGCGCGATCACGGCCACATTCCACATTCCGTGTGAAGTAACAGCCAAAAGACCAAGACCAGGTTAACCACAGCACTGCCTGTTGGGTCACCCCGCGCCTTGTTTTTACCGCACAGGAACACGTACCGGCTGACCCACTGGCCGTTTGGCAGGGCAGTCACATGCTGTTGTTTTCCATGCAGCAGAGCTCTAATGGTGAGATGCATTACTCTGCACTGGTAACAGGAGCTGTGCTGAAACCAGGCCCTCACAGAAACACTATGTGTGTGTGTGTGTGTGTGTGTGTTTGTGCATGTGTGTATGTGTGAGAGAGAGGGAGAGAGAGTTTATGTGAATAGTGTGTGTGTCTGCATGCGTGTGAGAGAGTGTGTGTGTATGAATACACTGTGTGTGTGTGTGTGTGTGTGTGTGTGTGTGTGCGTGCGTCTGCATGCATGTGAGAGTGTGTGCGTATGAATACAGTGTATGTATTTTGTGTGTGTGTGTGTGTGTGTGCAAAGTTGCGCGTTTCCCGTTACCATAATGAGGCCAGTTCTGATTGGCTCAGAGCAGCCATTGCAGAGCTCTCCAAAGCGTGCCCAGTAGTCCTTCTTACAGAAGAGCTGCCCCTCCTTCTCATAGTACCAGTGTGAGAGGGTCACTCTGCATTCACTGCATCTGAGAGAGAGAACAAGGTTAAAACAACGTTAAAGCAACGTTAAAGCAATGTTAAAGCAACACTGCTATACCGGGACATGCAGCACTCTTAGCACCTGGAGCAGAGAGAGAGATAATGTTAAAGCAATGTTCAAACACGGCTAAAAGACACAACCGGATCTTACAGCGCTCGTAATACCTGAGAGTAGAATGATGGAATTACATTATAACAACCTTAAAACAATGCTAAAACAACATATGACAGCGACACAGGACTCTCGTAGTGCCTGAGGGCAGAAACGAGAAAAAAATGCAACTCCCCTTTCCCTCTCACAGACACACACACACACGTGCATGAATGCGCCAGCACAAGCACACACGCACACACACACACACACCCGCACAAATGCAGCATAGACACACAGCAGAGAAACACACACAGACGCACATGCACAAACACATAAACACACACACACACACACACCCCCGCACAAATGCAGCAGACACACAGCAGAGAAACACACACAGACGCACGCACATGCACAAACACATAAACACACACACACTCACACACGTACATACGCATGCACAAACACATACACACATACACGCGTACATACGCATGCACAAACACACACACACACACACCCGCACAAATGCAGCAGACACACAGCAGAGAAACACACACAGACGCACGCACATGCACAAACACATAAACACACACACACTCACACACGTACATACGCATGCACAAACACATACACACACACACGTACATACGCATGCACAAACACATACATACACACGTACATACACATGCACACACACACACACACACACATGTACATACATACGCATGCACACGCACACACATTTTAAGAATGCCTGCAGCTCTCTAGTTCCACAGAAAGGAGACGCACAGTGTGTCAGAATGGACAGGAAAAGCACAGCAGAGCTCTTCCAGGCTGAACAGAAACAGCTCTGGACTTTATTCCACGGCGCTGGGGGTTAAACACAGACAGCAGGGTGGCGGCTGCTGTTCCTCCATTTTAGACGGTGTCCGTTTCTCTCCCACACCCCAGACAGGAAGCTCCACTTTCACTCATTTCCTGTCACACTGACACACTTACAGTAGAGTCTCACGCACAAAGCTGGGGAGTGAAGATCTGCAACACAAGTCTGTGTGTGTGTGTGTGTGTGTGTGTGTGTGTGTGTGTGTGTGTGTGTGTGTGTGTGAGCGTGTGCATGTGTCTATATATGTGTGAGTGGGGTGGGGCCGACATGATAGCAAAAGGAGGATGTGGATTAAATTCTACGAAAGGCACTGCAAGGTCATAGCAGAGGTTGCCATGGCAGTGATGAAACCTCACTGTTGACATGGAAACACGGGACAGGACTAGGTAGGAGTGTGGGGGGATCCCGGAGCCCTTTTAAAGAACGAAACCCTGGGAACAAAAGAACTGTTCTAGCTGGCAGGTTTGGAGCGATTGGAGGGGAGGGGCTAGGAAAGGGGGTGTGGTTTCCAAAGCTCTTCCAAAGGGGCCCACATTCCGTCAGGAAAACGAGCCAAACCACCGTCAGAAATCTAGCCGGACACGCCAAACCCCTGATGTCACCAGACACAGACACCTCATCCGTCTCTCTCTACGGCTCTGTCGTTTCAGCAAAAAACAGAAAACATCACATCACTCAGACAAAATATGAACGTGCACACGTTATAGTCAGCAATACGGGTGCGATAAACGTTAAAAAGCACAGCACGGCCAGGTTCCTTCCCAGCGAGGCTGCCTTAAAGCCATTGTGAGGAGAAAAACTGCCGGCAGCCACTGCTGGAATGGGAATGAGAGGATGATGTCATCTCTCTCTGTGGAAAGACATTACCTCATCGCCTTCAGTGGCCCCCTCCCACTGGGCGGAGTCACAGCCCTGCCAGGAAAGCCCACGGCCAATCAGGGCTCTGGAAAGAGGCAGAACCGCAGGCTCAGCACAATGGGCGGCAGTGGCAGGAGTTTAACCTCTGACGGGGGGTCCGGCACGTGCGCCGTGCGCGGTGGGAAAACACGCCACACAAAGAGAGAAAAACGGAGAAGAGCACAGACAACAAATTTATTTTTGCTTCTCCTGGTTTTGTTTTTTTGTTTACAAAGAGGAGGGGTTTGGAGGGGGGGGCGTTTTTTGTGTCAGGAAAATATTTTTGTTCCAGAATTCCATTCAGGAGACGGTGGGTGGCGATGTGCTCACCCGGCGCACACAGCCTTTCTGCCTGTCAGGGTCTTTGTGTGTGCTAAGCCTCCACGCTCGCACAAAAAACAAACTGCATGTTTTCCCCACAGAAAGAAAAGGACTGTTTATTTTCACACATTAGGCTGCCCTGTCGGAAAACCCGCTAACTCGCAACACAACCCCCAACGCGGAGCTACCGCCACACTCTCTGAGCCGGAGAGACCCGGTGAGCCGCCGTTCATTCATCGCCCCGATGACCTTCAGACACGTCTCCCTCCTATTCCCGCATCCCTCCCGTCATTCTTCCTGCCGCCAAGTCCAACATCGTTCCAAAATTGTTGCACCCAACACGGAAAAAAGCCATAACTTTGTTTCAGATTTTGAAAGCAGGCGAGGTTCATTTTTGTCGTTTCTTTTTTTAGTATTTGTTAGACAAAAGCGCCGTGTTCTTTTATTTCTTCTACCAGAAAAGGCCTACGTGCGGGAAACGAGAATCTAAAATAAAAAATAAAAAAATGAAAACCAAAAACAATCAAGGAAAACGCACGCCCTGTTCTACTCTAAATGCCATCTCTCTTTAGAAAGGAGAACCATTTTACCGTTTTGGGAGGGTGGGGTACTACCAACCCTCTCACAAACAAAGAGCAAGAGCAGCATGACCTTTAGCAGACCTGCCCTGAGTCGGGATGGGGGCATTAATGACCCATAGATCCATTTCTACTCCGCATTCATTTCCAACCACGGAAATAAATAAGGAATAAATCAAATTATTGATGTGTTTATCGCTCCAGTGGATCGGATGCAACGCTCTCAAACAGGGTTGCCAGATCTTTCTGATAAAAAAACCCTCAATTCCCAATCAAAACCAGACAAAATCCGAGCACTAGACAAACACAATTGTCGCAACTGCTACTTAAGTCAAACTACCGTGCTGCCATTACTAAGGCAGACAAAATGTGTCACAAAACAGTATATTAGTGACAATTGCAGGGGCAGTCAACTCTGGTCCAGGAGTGCCGGTGCCGTTTCTGGTTTTTGTTCCATCTGAGCTTGATCAAAACAGTTTGATGGATGATGAAGTCTGAGCCTGAATATTCTGAATGGTGAAACACTGAGTGCCCCCAGCACATGGTCACCTGCATTCATTAAAGCTGATTAATTAAAATGAATCGAATTATGCAGTTATAGGTTTCTATAGCAAAAACCAGGACCGTCTCCAGCACTCCAGGACCAGGGTTACCTACCCCTGAACTACCCCTGGCTACACATTATCCCACACTTCCTATGATTCACCAAACAGACACCAAATATGTAAATTTTGTGGTCCTGGCAACACTGCTCTCAAAGAGGAAAACCAAAAAAATGATTTTTGAGCTGCGTATGTTTTCTTTTATTTATTTTTAATTAGACCTGGCATCACAAACCTATTCTCTTGTGCTACTTGGCCATGAGTAGTCAAATGATTGCATAAGAATTAATCCAATATTTAAAGATTATATAATGGTATTTCACTATGTTATATAATGATAGGATAGGTCGGTGTACTGGCAGAAGCTGGGGCGGCTCATGGGTGTAGCACGTTAGCACGTTAGCGAACCACTCCGCCCTCACAGCTCACATCGCCAGCTGGGGGAAACCGCCCAGGCGCTCCGAGTCTGTTTCTCCGCTCTGCCGAACATCTGCCAACAAATCTCCCAGATACTTTCCGGAAACCTGCTTTCATTTACACAAAATCCCCCTTCTTCCCTCTCTCTCTTTCCCTCTCACACACACACACACTCACTTTCTCTTTCTCGCGACGGCTATTTATAGACTCGCACTCCTCGCTGTGAAATAAAAGTGGGAAAATGACGTCGTAATCCCACCGCTGAATCGGCATGGAGGTTCACTCACATCTGTCAGCGATGCACACGACCACCCTTAACAGCCTGTATCCTGCCTCTATCTCTCTCTCTCTCAATGCCCCATATTTCCTTTTCTCCTCAAATTCAGAAAACGCCAAATATATCATTTCTGTCGGCCTGTCCCATTGCTGCAACCCCCCCACCCCCCAGTTCCCTAATTCCAGAGGGCCCAGGTTCTTCCGAAACCCATCCCTCTGCCTTGTGGAAACCCAGGCCAATTCCCTTTCTCCCTCGGGCGACGCCAATTCCTGTTCTGCGCCAACATTCCTGTTCCTGTCATCATTTAAGACTATTTAACAGCGGGACATCCACAGCCCAAAAGGCTCTACCACCACCCTACAGTCGGCACCCCTACATAAAGGTGCTGTTCAAGTCACTGGTATCACCACCTTTATATAGAGGTGATGCTGTAGCAGGACACGCCACTCGACAGCCCGCTAACTCGCAAAGCCAGGCTTTAACGGGACACGCCACTCGACAGACAGCCCGCTAACTCGCAAAGTCAGGCTATAACGGGACACGCCACTCGACAGACAGTCCGCTAAGCGCGCTTTTAACTTGGTTTCTCACCACACCCAGCAGAAATAAATACAGCGGTTTTATCTGCCTGTAAACCACCCTTCCTGTTCAAGGCTCAGACTGAGTACCTGTTCTGAGAAATGTGTCGTCTTTTATTTCAACAAAAACTGTTTTAAGTCCAAGGAAGTCGCAAACCAAACCAATGTTATCAGTGTTTTGCATGCATCATAGACATTTCGCCATGTAGATAAGATTCACTGCTGAGGCCCTCATACCATGGTATCGTTTAGTCACTGAAATAACGCAGGCTCCAGCCGACAGCGCAACTGGTCAGCAGCATCGATATTAGGAAGCAAGTCATGGTGATCAGAATAAATGAGATCGGCCAGCCACGATCATACTTTACAGCTGATCATCGTATCATGACCAACAGTCTGACAGTCTAGTCTTACAGCCTTTTTCTTTGTGCACTAACATCGTTTCATGACCAACAGTCTGACAGTCTAGTCTTACAGCCTTTTTCTTTGTGCACTAACATCGTTTCATGACCCACCGTCTGACAGTCTACAGTCTTACAGCCTTTTTCTTTGTGCACTAACATCGTTTCATGACCCACCGTCTGACAGTCTACAGTCTTACAGCCTTTTTATTTGTGCACGAACATCGTTTCATCACCCACGGTCTGACAGTCTACAGTCTTACAGCCTTTTTCTTTGTGCACGAACATCATTTCATGACCAACAGTCTGACAGTCTACAGTCTTACAGCCTTTTTCTTTGTGCTCAAACATTGTATCATGACCAACAGTCTGACCAGTCTACAGTCTTACAGCCTTTTTCTTTGTGCACAAACATCATATCATGACCAACAGTCTGACAGTCTACAGTCTTACAGCCTATTTCTTTGTGCACTAACATCATTTCATGACCAACAGTCTGACAGTCTACAGTCTTACAGCCTTTTTCTTTGTGCACTAACATCATTTCATGACCAACAGTCTGACAGTCTACAGTCTTACAGCCTTTTTCCTTGTGCACTAACATCATTTCATGACCAACAGTCTGACAGTCTACAGTCTTACAGCCTTTTTCTTTGTGCTCAAACATTGTATCATGACCAACAGTCTGACCAGTCTACAGTCTTACAGCCTTTTTCTTTGTGCACAAACATCATATCATGACCAACAGTCTGACAGTCTACAGTCTTACAGCCTTTTTCTTTGTGCACTAACATCGTTTCATGACCAACAGTCTGACAGTCTACAGTCTTACAGCCTTTTTCTTTGTGCACTAACATCGTTTCATGACCAACAGTCTGACAGTCTACAGTCTTACAGCCTTTTTCTTTGTGCACTAACATCATTTCATGACCAACAGTCTGACAGTCTACAGTCTTACAGCCTTTTTCTTTGTGCACTAACATCATTTCATGACCAACAGTCTGACAGTCTACAGTCTTACAGCCTTTTTCTTTGTGCAAGCCGCTCTGGATAAGAGCGTCAGCTAAATGCCTAAAATGTAAAAATAAATGCAAAATCCCTCCTCCACACCACCTGTCCTGTGTAAATATTACATCGATACTGTATATCACACTGCCTCTCCCGCCCAATCTGGCAACCATGACTCTACACCAGCGTCTACACGACTCTTCTGACTGAGACTCAAAGACAGCCTGCATAGTCCATACTAACTGGGACTCGGGACTGGGACAATCATCAACCGTGACTTGTGTTTTACTGTGAGTCACAGTTAAGGGTTGATAGAGGTTGACCGAGTCCAGGCCTCAGAGATTCAGGGATACTGAAGTGTCCATTGGCAAGATGTTTCCACATATCTTACTTACTGAAGCTCACTACACAAATGTATCATCACGAACGCACACACGCACGCACACACGCACACACACACACACGCACACACACAATAACAGGCGCATGCACACACACACACACACACACACACACACACACAATAACAGGCGCATACACACACACACTAATGCGTTCATTAATTGTTCATTAATGTAACACACACTGCATCTCGCTGCATAAAGACCGCACACCTGTGCTCCTCATTTCCCCAGAGAACAGCAGCACTGAAAAGCACAGAACAACCACAACATAGAGGAGTACCGCAGGATCCCCTGTTTCAGTACAGGAACCCACTCCTCACAACATAGAGGAGTACCGCAGGATCCCCTGTTTCAGTACAGGAACCCACTCCTCACAACATAG
>CM056393.1:16751304-16869322 GCA_029718625.1 Synaphobranchus kaupii
TGTGTGTGTGTGTGTGTGTGTGTGTGTGTGTGTGTGTGTGTGTGTGTGTGTGTGTGTGTGTGTGTGTGTGTGTGTGTGTGTGTGTGTGTTTGAGCGCTTGCGTTTGTTCTGGCTGTGGGATCGCACAGCTGTTTCTTTATTTGTGGATGACTAGCATGTGTATATTGAGGACAGGAAATTTGGGAGTCCAGGTCACTGCAAAGGTGATACTAGGCAGTGAACTGTAAGCCTGCGGGGCTACTATTCCAAAATCTCTCTCTCTCTCTCTCTCACACACACGCACACACACACACACACACACACACACACACACACACACACACACACACACACACACACACACACACACACACACACACACAGGAAATATCGTCTGCATTGGCACACTGTACATATTCCTGTCTTAACATATGTCACATACTGTATCCAGTCGTGTGCGCACAGTCGCCACAACATGATACATTTGCACATGGGCACATGTTATCATGCATTTATAGCACAAGCATATTCACATGAGCGTGCCAAACGCACATCACACTGATATTTGCATCTCCATATCTGGAGCTTCACACTTCTTTTTTATTCTAATTCCTACAGTTAAATGCAATCAACTGAAATTCAGGATCAGGTGATAATATTTAGCATGAGCAATTTTGCCTCTAAAGGTCCAGTCAGTAATTACGTGGATGGCAACTAAGTACCTCGGTGGATCATGGTTCTCATGTTTTTTGTTTTTTTTACTGTAACCAGCCACAATACAATACAACAAAACCATTTCCAAGGCAAGGTTTATTTGGCAAAATTTTAGCTACCTATTCTTTTCGATATATTATCTGACGAGTGAGCAGCAAGCAAAAACGACGATTGAGTGAGAAGTTTGTTTCCATGGTGATGAGCTGCGCAAGGACTAACAAAGAAGAAGCATGAAATGGGGAAGACGGAAAAGGAACAAGGAAGTAGTGTCGGCCCGACACTTATTTTAAATACTTATGTTTCCTTTTGTAGTGCTTTTCATGAGGATCTTTATCGTTATTTTTAGTACGATAATAATTCTATACAAAAGTTAGTCTTTTTTCTCATTGTAAGCGATTAGCTTTTTTTTTTTAACGCTGGTAAAACAGGACGCCTTGCGGAGTTCAGATCATTGGGGACTGATGTCTACAAACTCCCAAGCACAAAGTCAGTTTCCATTAGGGAATTTGCGGGATAGGGGGATAAACGGGCGAATGGCGGTTGGCATGGTGAATGCTAAAGCCCCAGGCTGATGCTGTTTTAGGATGCAGTTTGTGTCACGGCATCCACAGCGCTGGCCTCACAACACAGCTGGGGTTTGAGGTTTCGCACAACAGGTACGGTGACAGTTCTGCCACCACACATCGCACTTGCATCAGGCTGGAGGCTGAGATTTCCCCTGAAAACAAAAAACAAAAAAACACCGCCCTCCCTCCCGCCCAAAAAGCAAAACTGCCCTCATGTCACTACTATCCCCTCAGGTTTTTGCTGGTCAGCAAGCTGCTTTTTCCCATCCACCTCCTCCATTTATAGTTAGTTTGTCGATGGAAGAAGAGAAGTGTAGTTATGAAGCCTGCTGACTCAGCCCGCAGCTGGCTTCGTAAGTAGGACAGCGCCGGTAACACCAGCAGGATGAGCTGCGCCACAGGTCAGCGTGACGGAAAAGGAAAATCATGGAAAATCACCCAGATCCCGGGCGAAGGGAGCCACCGGCGCTCAAAGCCTACACGTGGAAAAGGGGCCACAAACATCTCCCTGTGGGGCCACAAACATCTCCCTGTGGGGACACAAACATCTCCCTGTGGGGCCGCAAACATCTCCCTGTGGGGCCGCAAACATCTCCCTGTGGGGCCGCAAACATCTCCCTGTGGAACGGAGCCAAGCTCAGTCATGCCAGCTCCGGCCTGGCAACCTGCCACACCCTCACACTCCCTGGGCAGCTCATGCCCGGGCCACGGGTGAGGATAAAGGAGGGGCGGGGCTTGTAATCGGGCTCGTCGAGAAGCCTTTTAAAGGTCGTTTTCTGTGTAATGTCTCTATGTCTCTGTTGTTAATTGAATCAGACACAGGGGGGTCTTTAAACTCCTGTGTCGTGTGCAAGGCCTCTGAAGACAAAAGTGTGAAAGTGTCTTTTACTGCCCTGATGCACTGTACCTTACTCTACCCCAGTACAGCCTACTACAGTATACCTCACTTCATTACTGTTCTGCTATAACCTACTCCACTACTGCCCTGATGCACTGTACCTTACTCTACCCCAGTACAGCCTACTACAGTATACCTCACTTCATTACTGTTCTGCTATAACCTACTCCACTACTGCCCTGATGCACTGTACCTTACTCTACCCCAGTACAGCCTACTACAGTATACCCCACTTCATTACTGTTCTGCTATACCCTACTCCACTACTGCCCTGATGCACTGTACCTTACTCTACCCCAGTACAGCCTACTACAGTATACCTCACTTCATTACTGTTCTGCTATACCCTACTCCACTACTGCCCTGATGCACTGTACCTTACTCTACCCCAGTACAGCCTACTACAGTATACCTCACTTCATTACTGTTCTGCTATACCCTACTCCACTACTGCCCTGATGCACTGTACCTTACTCTACCCCAGTACAGCCTACTACAGTATACCTCACTTCATTACTGTTCTGCTATACCCTACTCCACTACTGCCCTGATGCATTGAACCTTACTCTACCCCAGTACAGCCTACTACAGTATACCTCACTTCATTACTGTTCTGCTATACCCTACTCCACTACTGCCCTGATGCACTGTACCTTACTCTACCCCAGTACAGCTTACTACAGTATACCTCACTTCATTACTGTTCTGCTATACCCTACTCCACTACTGCCCTGATGCACTGTACCTTACTCTACCCCAGTACAGCCTACTACAGTATACCTCATTTACATTACTGTTTAAAAACTGTCTGAAGAAATATTATAAGATATGTGAAAAGTCCAGACTGGGCTTAATGGGTACCCAGTATCCAGACCGGGCTTAATGGGTACTCAGTAAGGGTGGAACAGTACACAAATGTCTTGGTTCATTACATTCGCTTTGACTTCATGGTTCGGTACATTTCCGGTACAGCAGTAAAAAATTAAATGTGAAGTATAAAATTGCTTTTCATTTATTATGAAAATGTAAACAGTAGCTAACTGGCCATAATTTATTTCTGAACAAAATAAGGCACATTAACGCTAAGTCATCAGGGAGAGAGAACTCGGAGTTCTGAATTTAAAAAAAGCACAAAAAAAGTTCCGTGCGTAGCGCTTGCCAAATCAAAAGTCCCATATCGAAGGAAAGAGGAAAGCTGAGCAACAAGATACGAGTGACACAAGCTACTATTTTAGTTACACAGTGGCATAAGTGAGGGAACAGAGTGGTGAAAAATCTGGGATATAAAAAAAGAAAATGGACGCATATATGCCTGCTCTCACAATTACAAACACTTTTCAAACTACACAAAGCCATACAGGCCCACACACGCACCACACACAAGCTTCAAAAAAGCAGACGGTATACACACTGCACTGTACCAAGGGCTGCAATGCACCGGAAAAAAGATTTGGCAGTTAGGGAGCGGTGAAGGAGGGAACAGAGCAAGAAACAAACAGGGGAAGAGGAGGGGAGAGGCAAAGGGAGAAAGATGGACAGGGATAGAAGTAAAACACGAGTCAGAGGAAGAAGAGAGAGAGAGAAAGTGAGAGGGAAACAGAGAAAGAGAGGGGGAGAGGTAGAGAGAGGGAGAGAGAGAGAGAGAAAGTGAGAGGGAAACAGAGAGAGAGAGAGAAAGTGAGAGGGAAACAGAGAAAGAGAGGGGCGTGGAACACACGCAAACACAAGCAGGCACAGCAGGACTGAGACAGCGAGGGCACACGGTGAGCCACAGACCCTGTCTGTCTCCGAGCGCTCCCACAGCTTCCATCTCCGTAATGGCTCCCCGCTCTGATGACTGACTCGGTCTAATTAGTTAGCGCGAGCGATTAAGGTGCGTGCAGGGAAGGAACGGGGGTGAAGTGTGCACCCCTCACCCACAGACAAATGAGCAGCCCTTAACATACAGCAGCTCCTCCCGGGGGGAGGAAAAAACAACTCAACAGAGCACTGCCAGCCACATACACCTTATGCACACACATACATGTGGACACGGACTCACACAAACACACACGCACGCGAACACGCACACACACACACACACACACATAAACACACAGATACATATGGACATGGACACACACACATGCACGTGAACACACACACACACACACACACACACTCGCGCGAGCACGTGAACCCACACACACACACATGCAAACACACACATACATGATAATCAGATTGAGCTGTCCACCCAACAAGCACAATAGTAAAACTATCACAGTCGTTATGATTATAATCCTGATTGCAATCATGCGTAAGCACGCTATTAATGATCATCATTAATGCGCCCACTGTGATTAGTCCAAAATAATGATGATTACAATGAGCATAAGCTCTAAAACAGAAGACGGGAACAACGATGAGGGTGGGGGCCATAAGTCTTTGGGGGGGGGTTAATGCTGCTCCATTCTCACCCGGCCTGAATTAACAATTGAATTTTTAAAACAAACCACCGTTCTTGACAAGGAGCCAAGATGGGCTCCAGAGCCTTCAGTCACTGATGGGTATCAACAATTAAGGACTCTTAAGATGAAGAGCTGGACATCTTCAAGGTCGAAACCTCAGGGGGCTGCAGCAGCAGCAGCAGCAGCAGCAGCCCAAACTCTGGCTAATAAACTTGAGGAGATGAAAACCCACAGATGAGTACACAAATACAAATCAGTTCACAGCAGTCCCTCCCTGTAGAGAGAGAGAGGGAGGATCAGCTCTTTGGCTGCTGCTATGCAGGGCCATAATGCTATGTGAAGGTCATCCCTGCCTGCAAAGCTCTGCTGTGTACCCATAAGGCCAGACGAATGATCGCACCCTTAGCTCTCACTGTCCCATCCAGACAGCGGGAGAATAGCGTGGACGTTGCGCGGGTCTTATATAAGTTTGCTCGTATTCAAGGGCACACAGTGCTGGTTCCTTGAGAAATAGATTTCTGCTCATTCTAATGTGTCTCAGCAGTTGATATCCCACAGGGGACCATGAGATGCCTCCAGCCATCCATGTCAGGACGAGAAGAAACTGCACGTGCATGTGAAACAGGGGTTCTCGCTTCCATATAGGCTACTGGAG
Source organism: Synaphobranchus kaupii (assembly GCA_029718625.1). Taxonomy (NCBI): domain Eukaryota; kingdom Metazoa; phylum Chordata; class Actinopteri; order Anguilliformes; family Synaphobranchidae; genus Synaphobranchus; species Synaphobranchus kaupii. Next base: position 16,756,567 of record CM056393.1, read on the forward strand.
CATGATTTCAATCAACAGAATCATTCACATTCACACAAATGGAAACTTGCTTAAGGGGCTATCCTTGGTAAAAAAAAAAAAAAAGATTCTAAAGAAAACCACATTAACTAATTCCTTCAGCTAGCAGCTTTGAAAGCTTTCATTTTTTTACTTTAAGCCTAGGCTCCATTTTAAATTTGCTTCAACATTTCAATGCCTACCCAGTAACATATGCATGTGGTAAATTCAGTGACTTTGAAGAGCGGTAAAAACTGTTCATGACATGGACTGTCCTGGAATTGGACGAACGGCAAACGTCTTCGACACTTCAACAGTGATCAAACGCCAGCATTAGAGCTGGTTGGAGTTGATCGGCTTTCGCTCCGTGATTAAACCAGCAACCCGCGAATGTGTGAATTAAAGGCAGACAAATTAAAAGCCAGCTGACCTTTCCAATTCTACACAAACGTGGCGCGTGGGGGCTGATTTGTAGCTTCATCTGAAGAACATTGCGAGAATGCTTCAGAGCAATTATGCAACCAAACAACTCTGACATGTGCACGACATTCAACCGCTGATGAGTGTTCTCACACCGACGACCTTTTGTGTTTTCCTGGCTACAGCTGCAATAGGGTACAAAACACTCGGTTTAATCACGTAGGCCACAAAAACCGATGGGGAGTAAACTGAATAAGTTAGGATTCCATGTTCGAATGGTTTATGGGATCAGAGTTAACCGTAATTCCTCTTCTGTAGAGCCTGCTTAGTGTATAAATACACTACAGGATAGTAAAACAATACATCACCCCAGGCCGTCTCTGTAACGTGCAGCAAATGTGCTTGGGATGGTTTAAAAGGAGGCTGAAGATAGGAATGCATACGTCTATAGGGCTATAATGCCATCTCTATAAACATTGGCCCTGCCATAATTTGTGTAAAAAAGAAATGCTAACGCTTGTGTTAGCCCCTGGCACATTTATGGAACAGTCAGTATTTGTTCACAGAAGGCCTGGGGGATCATGAGTGCCCAATCTCAGTCTAAGAGGACTAACCCAATTAAGCCAATTAAACCTGAATTGAAGGGAAATTAATTTAACTGAAAGACAGATACAGGACTGCTTCCACAGTACTGCTGGACAGCGCGTCTGACACAGACTGCGGCTGAGTGAGTGGCCAAGCAACCAGCACGGTATGCTGCCTCCGCTGCGCCTTTTCCCCTTTCAAAGAAATACAGACAACAATGCAGCCGGCTCCAAAAATAGCACAATTATGAACAGTGGTAATGGTAATATGAGCACTACTGTACTGTTCAATTTGTAGGGGCGGTTAAAGTGGTGGGGTACAAGTGACGGTGCAGATTAAAACCATGGCAATAATAAATGTTGCTAACTTACCGATTCCCCCATGAGCACAAAGGCAAAACTGCAATTACTGTGAGGTTATACTGTACACCCTTAAACTTAACAACAACATCAGCAATGAAGGGAAATTAATGTAATAAACAGTCATTATGATAGAAACTATGATAATGTTTTTTTCCCAACAGTAGTGAATAACCCTTTGATCGCAGTCCGGTCATCGCAACTACAATAAGCTGATATCCTTTCCAAATACGTCTAGATACACCTCCCATCCTCTCAAGTGTTGTCATACCAACACCCATGTTTCTTCCCAGAACAACCTGCTTCACTAGGAAGGCCCGCAGCCCCCCCAGACAGGCCTATTTTTACCCCTCCCCCTCAGTTTTCACCACCATAACTGAGACAAGCTGCAATGAAGCTCCTCACTATAGCACGGGCCAACTGGTTTCTGGATTTCCACCAGGTGGGACCGTGGCCATTATCTCGAACTTACCAAAACAATGTAACATTTATAACACTTAGAGCTAATCGCAAGGTCCAGAACTAATGACATTTTGAAAACCACATAAACAAGCTGCCAGTGATGTAGTCCAGCCACAATATCAGTTACAGGTGACTCAGCCAACAAGTGTTACCCTTGAATCAACCCTGGGGCAGGGCAGGCCCTAACCAGTCAGTATCAGACCCCCCCCCCCCCCCTCCCCCAACACACCTCCCACAGCATTCTCCCACTACACTGCTCCTGTCTTTCCCACTCCTCAGCTGACAAATGTGTAAACATTTTGCCCCAAAGCCTGGGATCAGCATCAGCTGTTTGTGAATACTGATGGTTACAGGATTGGGTTTTGTTTAGCTGATCCTGGAACAGTTGTTTTTGGTGCAGAAGATATCATTTTCCCAGCAGCAGCCTCCCTGTCCCCTCCCATCTCTTGTCTCTACTCTGCCTCGCCTCATTCTCCTCCTCGTCTCGGGGCCGTCTATCCTCCCGCCCCTCCCGCCCTGCCCACTCTCCGCCCACTCACCTGTACTTCATGCTGCTGTGCCGCCCGATGGTCTCCTTCATGTGGGCGTGCCCGTGGGTGACGGTTCGCGTGGCCACCACCGCCCTCGACTTTGTCTGCCCCTGGGAGGCATGGTGGCCATTTCCCCCCTGGCCTCCTCCCCCTCCTCCGCCGCCAGGGCAGCCCCCTCCGGGCGGGACGGTGCGAAGCCCGCAGAGCCGGTCCTCGCTGCTCCTGCTTTTCAGGTTGTGCTCCGTGCAGGCGATGGACACCTGCATCCTGACCGTCCACTCTCTCTCGCGCCCCCTTGAGAATGGGACAGTGTGCCACTACGACCCCCTCCCACCAGCCTCTTCCCAGCTGGTTTGCTGCCCCTTGCTCCTTTCTGAAGGGGGGTGGTGCCTGAGCGGTCCGGCCTACGTTCCGTTGGCGCGCGTTCTCTCGTCAGGGATAGAGTCCAATCTGGCACGCCGGGCTGCCTCTTAACTGGTAGTGCTACAGTTGTCAAGGCGACACGGGTCCAAGCCTCTGTAACCTGGCACACACAGGTGCCTGAGTAAGGTGCTGTGAGCTACGGCTTTTCCGGTATTTGTGGGCTCACAGCGTGCTCGCCGCTGGCCTCTACGTCAGCATGCCTGTACTCGCCTGAGGACTGGTGCAGAAAGCCATGTCTGTATATGAGTTGGTGGAACTGCACCTCTGTAGTGGTCGGTCCGATGACAACCTTAGGGACTACAGCCCCCGGACTGGCAGTCCCACAGTGTCTTCACTGAGCAGGCCGGCATGGAGATTAACCCCTTGTGGTCACTGTGCTTGAACACACTGATTGCACAAGTGAAAAATATCCATGCGCGTACCGCTCAAGCAAACCCCAAAAGAAAACACATGGATAGCCAGGGATTTGGAACGTGACAACTGACTATTAAAACACTGCCTCGCTAGACCACAATTCTATACACAATAATCTGACTAATTTTAACGTGGTGGACGGCCAGATTGACACAGCGCGCGCTGCGCCGGTGACATGGACAGATCCACACAAATCTCCTCGCACCTAGCCGATCCCCTGTCGCGTACCCAATGCGCACTGACTGCTCGTACAGACACCGAGATGAGCTTACAATGGCCAACCACACACAGACGGTGAGCTTACATGCAAGTCCTAACACACAACAAACTCCTTCTCACACAAATACAGTACACAAGAACTCGCGCACACAGCGGTGACACTTCCTGACACTGCGCTGTTCAATCACATGCTTCTGAGAAGTGACACTGCCCCCGGCAACAGTCAATGCAAGATTGACTCTTGCCATTCTTATTTTTATGATCAATTATCATTGTTAACCCGTTTAAAACCGGGAACTCTTTGAGTTAATTTTGCCTATATCCATCGTTAAACGCCCATCTACAACAACCAATACATAGCTAACTATCATTCAGTAAAAATTAATTGAACTAACTAACTAACTAACTAACTAACTAACGGATAGACGCACCACTCTGGACCCTCTTTAGATCATTGATTGAAAATAGCTGTTTTCCTATGATATCTTAGTAGTTTCCCCCAGAAGCCAGGAGAAAAAGCTGAACTCCACTGCTCTCAGCCGGGCTCAAACACGAAGGCACGACGAAAAAAAACATTGGTGATACCGAAAAGCACCTGCTTGCTTCAGATTGCCGCTTCCCCTCTCTATGCTTTTCTGATGCAAGCAAATACCTCTTGCGGTGAATAGGCGAAGAATCACCACATCCCAAATATTCAGGACAGATAGATTCCACCATCCAGTGTCCAATGCTGTACTCAAATGCACGCTGCTTCCCTCGCTTTCTGGTTGCGCGAAAGGAATTGCCTTCTAGACAGCGAAACGAGCCCTTCCCGCACGCTCGCGCACACAGACGCGCGCGCGCGTTACAAATGTGTCTAACGTTAACTGCGCTGGCTTGTGCTCAGCCGCCTTCTTCTGTACATGCACACACGAACGGCGGAATTATTATTTTAATAAGGACCACTCCCTTTTCAATGAACACACCAGCCTGCGGTTTATTCTCCCTCCCCCTTTTTTCTCTGTCACTCTCACTTTACCTCCTCTTCCTTTCCCTTTCTACATCTACAACCCCCTCCCTCCCTCTTCCCCACCTCCCCTTTGCCTGCATAGAAACACAAGTATGCAGTAGAGCGCGGCGTTGCTTAACCCATCTTTCCTCTACTCAGCGAATGGAATTGTGCAGTTTGTATTCACAGTGTAACAGACGCAATGGGGAATTGAGTTGAGATTAAAATAGAAGAAATGTGCACGAAGAGAAGGAGTAGGTATAGTGTATTCACATCTAACCCCCTCATGCCACCTGATACATATAACGCACAGTCCTAAGGGAAGAGTATGAAATATGATGTATTGCAAACATTTAAGATTTTTGTCTAGAGACATGGCAATGGTTTTATCCCAGTCAATGGTTTTATCCCAATAGCACACTCCATGTGTAGCAGTTCAATTCCTTACCATCACCAAAAGTCCAATGGGAATAAAGGCAATCATCATTTGTATTTTGACAAAGGCTACAAATAACAGCAAATAAAAAATATCGATGAAAAAAATAAATCATAGGACCTTTGAGAAAAAAGTCAAACTGCATGTAATGTTTCCAGGAAAAAGACACACTTGCATTACTATTGTAGATAACACCAACTGTGTAGGAAAACGCTTTGCCCCAATATAGATTACTGTATGCTACAGATGTATGAGATTTGTAAAAAAAAAATAAAAAAAAAGTACTGATATATGAGATTGATTTAAAAAAACACATAGCTTAATGTATAAGCCTCAAGAGGATCTATCTATCAAAATATTTTCCATAGCAACAAAGTGCCAGAGCAAACTGCATAAAGGAAACATAGCAGGTTCAAACTGCAATTTCATTACTTTTTATATTTTTTAATGACTATTTTTAAACGTTATTGGCAAGTATCATCCATGGGACTTATCAGACGCTCTTATCCATAGTGACTTGCACAGTTTATTTTACATAGTATCCATTTATACGGCTTGATCTGTACTGAAGAATTGAATTTCAAGTTAAGTACCTTGTTCAAGGATATGACGGCAGTGTCTCAACTGAGAATCAACCTGCAACCTTTTGGTTACATGCCCAGTTCCCTAACCACGCCACCCCAGAGTCATATTCATATGGATTACAATCATATTCACTAATGAGGGATTTATCAATAAGAGTATATGTAACATGCCTGGAATGTTCTTAGGTGACTTTGAGCCAGTTTTGAACAGTAAATACATTGCAAGACTGTTGGGGAATGTTCTCGTCATACTGTTAACTCACAACACAAATGGGAGTATAACTGGAAGGTTGTTCTGATGTTCTTGAAATGTTTCATGCTGGCCGGGGTAATTACTACAGCAGATCCTATGTTCATGATGCTCCAAATGCAAAACAATTTCCAGTCCAAGAATTACATTTGAAGAGATTTTCTTGACGCCTCCCCAATGAGTGAATACAGAGGTAATTGTTACGAGAACCGATCAGAACCACTCGCAGACACCGAAACATAATGGGAATAAGGCTTTATTCGAGGTCGACAGAAACAGGGTCAGAGTCCAGCAAACAGGGCAATGCAGAATGGGCAGAAACAAAGTCCAGAACAGGCAGGGGTCAGAACCGGGAGATCCGCCAGAGGCTGGAGAACAGGACGGCGAAGGGCTGGAGCAGGGCTAGGATGGGGAAGGGCAGGTGGGCAGCAGGACTGGAACAGGGCTGGACAGGAACAGGCAAGACAGGCAGGAGAACAGGAACTGGATGGGTAGACACAGGACTGGAAATGGGAGCGGGCCGCCGGGAGCGGGGCCCGGGAGCGGGGCCCGGGAGCGGGGCCCGGGAGCGGGGCCCGGGAAAGCTGATACACAAGCACGAATGCAGGGCACAAGACGATCTGGCACAAAACAAATGAACAGGGGTACTTAAATGCCAGATTAACGACGAGACAATGAGGAACAGGTGAGACGAGACAACATGAGGAAACACATATCAGGTGTGGGAAGTGGAGACACGAAATTGGGAAACAGGGAAAACACGGAACGGACTAAAAATACTGAAAACACATTGAAACGTAAAAACCAGGAATGGACTAAAAATACTGAAAACACATAGAAACGTAAAAACCAGGAATGGACTAAAACGTAGAGGCACGGGACGTGACAGGTAATCACTGCATTCCCCTGTGTAAGAGAAATTGATCTTTTGGGGTGAAAGTTCTTAGTAGAGATTGTATTCCAGGTTGTTTTGGAGGTCACTGTTTTACAAGCTCATAGGGTTGCATAATCAGATGTATAGGTGGCCATTGCTATTATATCACTGTGGCTGATGTGTACGTTAAAAAAATCATTAGATCAATAGGGCTCCGTTTATGTACTTTGGGTCAGTTTTTGTTGGAGGTGTCACTTATACTGATGGAGAGCTGAGATCTCATGAGATACAGCTTACATTGTAGAATTCTACGTGTTGTGTGTCCAGGTAAGTGGAAAAGAGTTTAGTGGGAGAGGTGTGTTTGTGTGTGTCTGTGTGTCGACAGGTAAGAGAGAAAGATATGTACTGTAGAGAGAGGTATATGTGTAGTCAGTGGAGTGTTGATGTTTTATTGATGCTGGTGGTCATCCTGCTTGCCTTCTGCACAAGGCCATTCAGCAGAGGAGCAGGAAGAGAGCTGTCTCAGTCTGTCAGGATCTAAGACTGCTGCACACACACACACACACACACACACACACACACACACACGCACGCATATACACACAAACATAGGCATACAAACATGCATGTCCAACCACACACTGATACAAATATACTGTATTTGTGCTACATACTGAAAGTATATAGTATATATAGTATGTATGTATTTAATGTATGTATGTGCATAAGGATGTGAGTATATGTACTGTAGATATGGACTGAATCAGTGACTTTAATTGACATTACATTATTTGTGTTTACTTAGCCGATTAACCTATCAAGGTCGTATCTAATGAAGGAGTTGAAAGAAATGTTGGTTAGAGATCAAGACCAAGACAAAAAGGCCTAAGGCACATGAGAATCCAAGAATATGACCTCAAATGGCTACATAATGCCAATACTTACAGTGGGAACACCATATGATTATGGCTAATGATTACAGTATATGGTTATGATAGTCAATATGAAGATCAAAGAAACATTTTGGTGTCCAAAATCAAAGGAAGCAAAGCTGCAGTAAGTAATAGGACTGAAGTTTCTCACTAAGCCTAAGCCCTGCTCTGAACATTTTGTCACTTAGCAACTTAGCATGACACTAAATGTGGGGGTGTGTGTTAGTACAGTGGATGAACAGATGACTTTGCTTTAGTTATCAACGAGTGTCCGTATGTCTGCCAATGTTTGAATTACTCACACTTTATTTATATACAAGTACTGTATGTTTTGCTCTACCTCTCACTCTCTCTCTCTCTCTCTCTCTCTCTGTGTTTACATGAATGAGAGACATAGTGAGTATATATGAGGGAGAAAGAGAGAGAAATAGAGATATTGTGAGAACGTGTAAGTGCACACCTTCAGTGCAATTGTAGGTTTGTGAAGAGTGAGACAAAATGTGTGTGCGTGTGTGTGAGAATATGTGAGACTTTGTGCGTTTGGGAGAGGGAAACAGAGGAGTGGGTGCAGTCTTGAGCACTGCTGACTCAGTGAGAAGTGAAAAGATGGACTGTGCAGGTCCCCAAGAGAGAGAGAGAGAGAGAGGGATGGAGGGAGATGGAGAGAGAGAAAGAGAGAGAGGGATGGAGAAAGACAGTAAATCTCCTCTCACAGAAACAAGCTCTGTGTTTGCTACAGGACCACAAAACCACTACACACACACACACACACACACACACACACACACACACACACACATACACACACACAAATTTCACAGAAAGAAAGACATTTATACAGAGCACCTTACTGGATGGGTGTGCACGCAAACACATACACATGCATGCACACACACAAACACACACAGATGAACACACACACACACACACACACACACACACATATTGATGATGACAAAGACAGACAAGTACATTAAAAGCTTTTGCACTCAACAGGTACGCATGAACAGTATGCACAATCATACCTTTAAAAAGCCTATGCTCTTGGTTCAGTGATTTTGCTCAGCAATGCAGAAATGAGAAGACAGGACAGTGTAGCCCATAGGTGTAGCTATATAATATGCTCAACATTACCCTCCTGTGGGGAACATGTGTAATTACATGTCTTACCAATGAATGCAGACACTATCATACCAGTGACCTACTGACATTGGTTTCTATACAGTTAAAACACTGGAACTTAATCTATAGTCAGAAAAAAATAGAGAGAACTATCAAAACCCAAATAATTTGGCTAACAATAAATAAATGATGGATGTTTTCTGAGAAAACGCACAAAATATCATTTGTTATCTGCATTACGCCATGTAATTGAAATTTAGCATTGAAAGCCACTCAGTGAAATTGCCTTCATTCACATTTGACCTGCGCAGATACAATCTGCTTCATTTTACAATCATTTTGAGACCTTTATCCTGAAGTAGTGTGACTCAACTCCATTGTGCAGAACTCTGGTGAATTATCCTTTGTGGAGAGCAATGGAGCCATTACAAGAGGGATGACAAGAGAGAGCTCCAAGATGAGAGGGTCAAGAGCATGGAGTTTCTCTCATATCAGGATTTTGTCTGTTATACAAGCCATTTCTGTCCTAAAGAGGCATGGTCAGGTGTAATATTGGCTGTGATGTGTAAAATATAACTGGGCATATACAGTATTACAGGCTGAATGTGAAACATACGTATTTCCTGTGTTGGTTTTTCTGTTTTTAAGCCAATCCTTTGTTAATTTTGCCATGTGCTTCGGGTCATTGTGCTGTTGCAACATGAGTCTACACCCGTAGCGCAGATCTACTGAGGACTGAAACAGGATTTAGCCACATTTGGCTTCATCTCATCTTGCCCAACAGAATGATGCTGGTACCACCCTGCTTGACAGCTGGGATGGTGTTACCTGGGTGATGGGCTTGCGCCAAACGTAGCACTTGTCTTTCAGGCCAAAGAGCACAACTTCAGTCTCATCAGACCACATATGTCTAAGGATCTGTCACAGGTTTTATTGCAAACTCCAGGCATGTCTTAATGTGGCCCTTTCTCAGAAGTGGCTTCCATCCAAGCCACTTTCCCAAAGAAACTAAATCAGTGAAGTGCTGCAGAGATCTCTGGACATTTTCTCCCGTTTTCGCCAATGAGCTGTGGAACTGTCAGTGTTGTAGAGGGCCATCACTTCTCTGATGAGTACCTTCCCTTGTCTTGTCTGGTTGCTCAGTTTGGTAGGATGGCATGATCTCTGTAGTGTCTGCCCCCCCCCCCCCCCACACACACACACACACAAAGCACACACAGCCCAAAGACACATACTGTACAAGCGGACACACACATTCACAGTCATCAAGCAGAGTGCTAGTGGATTACAAACTACAAACAGATGGCACTAGTAATAAGGGCTGTATGTTCCACGTGTCTCTCTCTCTCTCTCTCTCTTTCTCTCTCACATCCCCCTTTTATCTCTTCTTCCCACTTCTTGCCATCTTTCCTGTATCTATTTTAGTTTATTTCCAACATTCAAGCCCTCATCACACATATTGATGCTCATAATATTTAAAATTATTATCAACCTGTAGTCTGGCTATACCTCCACTCGATAACCGCTCTACACCCCAACCTGCTTCTTTCGCTCACTGGCCCCCCAGTGGTAGAATGAAGTAATTTCAACTGTCGAAACATTGTCTGAGGTCAACTAAAATGCACCAAAAAAAAAAAAGCATAACGTAACAAAAGAATCCCGTCTACAAATGGGTTCACTGAAACATGAAATAGTTGTTCCTGCCTTGCCTGTAAAATGTCACACCACACCCTAACCCCAGTGATATACAGGGACATTGACGCTGAGGAATGCATATTGATTAGCATCTCACACCAATCAGGGCCATGACCAGGATCCTGAGATCTTCATTAAATGCCCACTGTATCACAAAGCCAATGACACCAAACTGTTCCTCATGAACTGAGTCTTCAAAAAAGAAAAAAGCCAAGCATGACCATACTGTATGAAAAAATTATGATATTACAGTTGATCAGAAATATAGAACTCAGGACAAAACAGTCAGGCACGGCTGTGGGAACACATCCATAAAGTCTCCGCTACCCTATAGGATGTGAGAAGCCATAAAGTCTCCACTACCCTATAGGATGTGAGAAGCCATAAAGCCTCCGCTACCCTATAGGATGTGAGAATCCATAAAGTCTCCGCTACCCTATAGGATGTGAGAAGCCATAAAGTCTCTGCTACCCTATAGGGTGTGAGAATCCATAAAGTCTCTGCTACCCTATAGGATGTGAGAAGCCATAAAGTCTCCGCTACCCTATAGGATGTGAGAATCCATAAAGTCTCCGCTACCCTATAGGATGTGAAAATCCATAAAGTCTCCGCTACCCTATAGGATGTGAGAAGCCATAAAGTCCGCTACCCTATAGGATGTGAGAAGCTGTGAATGTCCTTTATTGCTTCCTGATGGCTTTCCCGGCATGGGGCATGAATTGCAAATATATGGCGTGGCTGTGAGGGCTGTTTTCTTAAAGCCCGACACAGGAGAAGGCGACGCAATTGCTTTATGGATAATTGTTCAGCATTATGTTTTTACACAGGTTTTCTCCTGAACCCATTTACTGACATTTTTACTGCACTGAATTTAATGTATCACATCGTTTGAGCTTCATAAGTCCTTCTGGGTTACTGCCTGCCAAATAAATAAATAAATAAATAACAACAGCAGTAGCAGCAAAAGCAACAACAATATTAACAACAACAACAATAATAATAATCGTCATTATCATCATAATCATAATTTTCTTCATTCCTGATCTTCCTCTCTCCAATCTCTCTGAATTCTGTCTGTACTGTTCCACGGTCTCCTCTTCCTCACATTGCATTATTATCCCCAACATACCCCTCCCCAAACATACAGTATCTCTCAACCAGTCTGGGAAGGACCTACAGCAGTATGTGAACAGTTTGCATGGCTGTATGTGCACACGCATGCATACGTTCATGTGTAGAGTATTTTGGGGGAAATTCTAGCAGGGGTCAATTGTAACATAAAACCAATTTTTAACAAAAACCAGTCTTTGTTAAAAAAAAAAAGAGCAGAGAATGGGGCATCAGTTGGTCTTTGGGCACACAGAGAGGGAACATCAATGCACATGTGCAGAGTGAGAATCTCAGCTCTAGCTTGTTTCAGATTAGTGCAATTACATGGTGTTGCAATTGGCCCCTTTTACAATTGGCCCCAGAATACTGGAATACCCAGAACAAGCACAATGCAGACAGAAGCATGAAGCTAAGCACAGACATGGGGTATCATGGAAAATTAATAATATAGCTGACATTTAAGCAGGATATATACATATCTGCCCCCCTCCCCCAGCAAAAAGTGCCCCAGGGACTCAACAAGAGGGCCAGGGAGGGGAGGGGATAAGAAGATCACTATAGAGACAGTAGTCCCTGACGATGACATACTGGTGCTTGTTTCCAGTGGCTCTCAGGATGAACACCTGCTCTAGACACCTGTCCTACCCCATAGTCCTTTCAAACTCCATCCAGGGGAGTCACTGTCTATGCGTGTTTTTGTTACAATCTCTTGATCAATTAAGGTACCTGAAAACAGGTTTACATTCTTACATACTTTTATCAACATATTTTAACACAATTAGGGCTTGGCGTGTTGCCACTCTCTTTGTCCTTTAACTGATTTTCCACAAACAGTTTAGTGTTAGTGACCAATATGGGACATTTGGCAGACACAGACAAAATATGAATATTTTGTATAGAAAATATTAATATAAAGAGGATAAAATCTTTCAATGTCAAATGTCCTTCTATCTGTCACACCATAGGAGAAGAAGGGACCAAAGGCATAGCTGTTTTTACAGCCCCTCTAAAAACTGAAGATTTTATTTTTTTATGAATTGAATCATATTTTTCTTTGTTCTGGTCTTTTGACTCATTCACCCAAAAACAATGCTAACAAAAAAACGAATCATGTCTAGCCCATGAGAGAGACACAGATGTGCTCTTCTGCAGAAAATGATGAGAGGAGATTACTTGCTACTATTAACCTTTTGCAGCTTGGTGATGAGAGAAAAAGAGAGAGAGAGAGAGAGAGAGAGAGAGAGAGAGAGAGAGAGAGGATTTGGCTCAAAATATTCAAATCAGTAATTGAACCAATTACACTATATGGCAGCGAAGTGTGGGGTCCACTTACAAAGCAAGATTTTGCTAAATGGGACAAACACCCAACTGAAACCCTGCATGCAGAGTTCTGTAAAAGCATCCTCCATGTGCAGAGAAAAACACCAAACAATGCATGCAGGGCAGAATTAGGCCAATATCCGCTACTCATTAGCATCCAAAAAAGAGCCATCAAATTCTGGAGACACCTAAAACACAGCAACCCCCACTCATACCATTACAAGGCCCTGAAATGCCAAGAGCTGAGCCCAGAGAAGAGTCCCCTCACTCAGCTGGTCCTGAGCCTCAGTTCACTAACCCCCACTAACAGCATCCAGCCTCAGGACAGCTACATCCCAACTGAACCAATTAGAATCAACCAAATCATAACAAAACGCAAACAAAATTATATTAACCATTGGGAAAATCAGACAAAACATCAAAGTAAACTGACATGCTATTTGGCCCTAAAACGAGAATACACTGTGGCAGATTATCTGACCACAGTGAAAAATTGCAAATCCAGAAAAACATTGACAAAGTACAGACTCAGTGAGCACAACCTGGCTATAGAGACAGGCCGACACCGGCAGACCTGGCTGCCCCAAGAAGAGAGGCTGTGCTCCCACTGCAGCCAACAGCAGGTTGAGACAGAGTTGCACTTCCTCACTAAATGTGAAAAATACAAACAAATTCGAGATAATTTCTTCCCAAAGTTAAAAAATATGTATCCAAATTTCCCAGACCTGCCTGAAATGAAACAAATGAACATACTCCTTGGAGAGGAGAAATATTCTGCTAATTTGGCTGCAGATTATGTAGCTTCTTGCAACAGCCGGAGAGACAGCAGTGACCTGTTAAACTGATAAAATAATTATTTAAAAATTTTAAAGTGATTTAAATAATTTGTTTGTACATATAGTATTATAGTAATAATAATCCATAATGGTTTTTTTTTTTTTTTTTTTGATTATTACTATTATTACCATTGTTTTCTGCTTTGTGTGCTTTGGCAACATGTATGAAAAATATGTCATGCCAATAAAGCAAGTTGAATTGAATTGAATTGAGAGAGAGAGAGAGAGAGAGAGAGAGAGAGAGGAGAGAGAGAGAGAGAGAGAGAGAGAGAGAGAGAGATAGGAGAGAGAGAGAGAGAGAGAGAGAAGAGAGAGAGAGAGAGAGGAGAGAGAGAGAGAGAGATATGTGTGAGAGAGGTGTGTGATGACTGGGAAATGCAAGCCACAGCTTTCAGCAGAAAAGTAGACCGATTTATGTACATACTGTAAGAGCCCTGGTATCCAATTATCCAGTACCTATGATCATCATGATCACACAAGCACACATACACACACAGATATCTGAAGACAGCCTAGGGCTCTTTCCTGCCTCGCTGCAATGCTCCAGTGACCCTGGAAGAGCATGACAGTGGACACTGCAGTGGAGCAGTTGTAGCAGGACAAGTTCTAGGGACCCCACACCACTGATATGCACTAAATCTGGTGGGAATTAAAAATTTGCTATATTTTCACAAACAATTCCATTTACTTACACAACTTTTAGCATTTTTTAGATAGTATCCATTTCATTTTATCCAGTATCAGGTTAAGTACATTACATGGCCAAATGTATATGGACACCTGCTCATCCAACATCTCATTCCAAAATCATGGGCATTAATATGGAGTCGGTCCCCATTTGCTGCTATAACAGCCTCCACTCTCCTGGGAAGGCTTTCCATTAAATGTTGGAACATTGCTGTGTGGATTTGTTTCCATTCAGTCAGAAGAGCATTAGTGAGGACGAGCACTGATGTGGGGCTATTAGGCTTGGCTTGCAGTCGGCTTTCCAAATGATCCCAATGGTGTTTGATGGGGTTGAGGCCAGGGCTCTGTGCAGGCCAGTCCATACCATACCAAGTTCTTCCATACCGATCTCGACAAACAATTTCTGTATGGACCCTCTATTTGCGCACAGAGGGGCACTGTCATTCTGAAACAGGACAAAGAGCCTTCTCCAAACTATTGTCACAAAGTTGGAAATCCATAATTGTCTAGAATGCCATTGTATGTTGTAATGTCAAGATTTGCCTCCACTGGAACTAAGCAGCCTACTGAACCATGAAAAACTGCCCCAGACCAAGGGGTGTCCACATACTTTTGGCCATATAGTATACCTTGCTCAATGGTACAACAGTTGGGATTTGAACCTGAAACCTTTCAGTTACAAGCAAAATTCCCTAGCCAATCTTTTACACTGTCGCCCATATTATAATATCCAGTATCCACGTCTGTATGATTTAACACTGATGTCTACAACCAGGGGACAGCTGCTGTTAGCTGCCTTCCCCCAAACATTTCTCTAACTCTACGGTAGTGGGTGGGTTGCTTGCTACTGATTCAGTGAGGGCTACAGTGACCGTGCTACTGCAAGTGACACTGCCAGGTGGCAGCATCCAGCAACCAGGACTGCACTGGCACAAAAAAACCCAACGACATATGGATATAAATCACGAAAGAATAAATCCTTATTTCCCAGTAAACACTGATCCATGTCAAGTGATAGTGATTGAATTGGAAAATCTGTCACACACCACAGCAGCAAAACAATGTCATTAGTTTTCATAGTGACAATGCAATGCCATTCAGACTCTGTATTCGTCAGGTTATTAAAACTAACAACCTTTAATATTAATCCTGCGTCAATTACTTAGTCTATGAAAATAGATTCCAATAAATTAAACAGCGTTGACTGCCTAGTTTTTACCTGATTTTTACATTGACTCCATTGACTCTGTTAGCCGAGAGCCTTGGGTCAATGTTCTTCTGCTGCTTTCTCTTTGACCAAGGTATTTTTCCTCAGCTTTTAAAAAAAAAAACACTACCAAAGGATTACGGATTGTGTCAATGTCATTTTACGCATTGTCCCTGCCTCCCTATATATGTCTGTAAATACATTTTCATGCAGTAATAATGTTCCACTTCTACATCTTGGTTGATACACCTTAAGAGCATAATATTAAGTCTAAGAAACTGTTTATCTGCACACCCTGTTTTACCCAAACCACAATAAATATGGAGTCTGAACTGTGACTTGGAATGAAATGGGAAAATACTAACACTTAAGACCCCAGAATTCACTGCCCTAAAATACAGTTGTCAATCCACTCACTTCACTCCTCAATTTTCCTGTAACTTTTGCGCTAACAATATTGTATTGCTAAAATGTAGCAGCAATGTGGGAAAATGGAGGAAAATGTTCCACCGCCTTCCTCCCCCATGGAAAAGCTGCGAAGGGTTCCTCACCTGTACATCATGGCGGTGCGGTTCGCTACGCAGTCGGCCAGCGACAGGCCGCACTCCGCGCAAGTACATCTCCAGTCTCCGCCTCTCTCCATCAGCCGGCGTGCCGCCTCCAGGATCTGCGATGCCAGAGCCCCTGACTCGTCCTTTGGCCCCGGGCCCTTGCCCAGTGTGTCCCCGCGTCCCCAACTTTGTCACCATGGCAGCTGGTTTTTTGGGCTTCTTGGTGTAGCCATATAGCTGCTCCTCACAGTGTACTTGCCCCCTTTACCCGCAGTGCTAACTCCGGCCGGCCGCCCGTCCCACAAAACATTGTCACAGAATCTGCCTAGTCCGCTTCTTGTGAGAAATACACCTCCGTTTCCAAATTCTACTGCTTGTGCACAGAGGACAGGTACATTATGTAATCCTGGGTATTTGTTCAAAAAATAATTTTGGACACAAAACATGTTCTAGTCAACATATATGTAACGTAAACTTCTATGGTTTCATAAGTATACATCCCTGGATACAACTAAAATATTTAATTTTACAGATATCATGCCCGTCAAGTGAGTTTGGTGTCTCTCCCAAGCTTGAGATGAGCCCCGTAACTTCAGCCAGCATCACAGTATGTGTTCACAGTGTTTCTTCACAGAACATGATTCCTCTGCCAGATTTATCCACAAAACTATCACTTTTTGTTATTGAACCAAAAAAAACCATAGAGTTAAAAATAGTTCTGTAGAACAAAATCACTGCTGGAGTTTGGGAAAGTATCACCATGAACATGAGCACAGTTGGAGGCGAGTGCATACAAACCAGGTTTTAAAAATGTTAAATTCCAAACAGAAATGTGATCCTTCTACGGGAAGTTTGAGGAAGCGCTGTGTTGTGGGTCCTCCGCCTCTTCAGTTTCCTGATCCAAAGGCGGACAGCTGACTTCACTCTCATGGCCCGACACCGACACTCAACGGTCAAGCCCAGAAGACAGTCCACAGGTTCATCATTAGTCTGTCTGGGCTGTAAGGTCCTAGTGGAAATGAATATTAAGCAACAGGCACTCAGTTCTCTCTCTCTCCCTCCCTGTGTTGCACACAAATCTCTCACCCCTCCCTCTCTCCACAGTCCCCTCCAAATCTAGATTAGATTAGAATTGATCCAATGGCACTCTTAGACATACAGATGGACATAGACTCAGAAACCCTGGAATCTTCTGCGATCCATTTGTCTCTATCTGTAATTCTCATTCTCATTCTCTTTCCCCCCTTTGTCAGAAATGAATGATAGAAAGGGATTTACATTAATGTCTTTCTGTTCAGAAAAAAAAGCTTAAAGCCACAGCTTGCACTGGCCCAGATTAGCAGAGGACAGGGAATATAAGTGAGCCGGTCCTGGGCAGGGCACCTTCTCGTCCTGAACACGCACAGCATCATGGGATAGATTCATGACCGACTGGACTTTCACATGAGCCTGCATGAGCTAGAGAGGATCCAAATCAGGTAAATTGCAGGTCCAACGTGCTGGATGACCCCTCTTTAAGGTCATTAAACTCAGGTGGCACGATTAAAAATACATACGGAAAGATGTCTATGGTATGTCAGTTGAGTTGACAGTCTCAGTCCAATGGACGCCAGTAATAACTGATTCCCTGTCCGTGAGTGAAAGGACAGGCAGTGGTGGGAAGCAACACCTCAGGCCCCAGACATCCTGTGATGTTGCTGGTGGGAGATCGATGTTTCCAATAGCACCCTCTGTACAGCACAAGCAGGGCACATGCAAAATGTGCCAATATGCCACCTGTTTCCCTAAGCCACCTCGTTTTTCTTTCTTTCTCCCTTTCACCTGCCCCGCCCTCTCCCAGGACTACAGTGGAAAGCCTCTTACTAAACCCCTCCTGGCTCCTGTTGGATGAAGTAGGGCTTTGTCATGAGGCAAAATCTGTATACAGGTTCTGCTCACTGACCCAATGGAGACAGACCACTGGATACAATACTAAACAACAGGGGCAGGGTATTGCTGATGGACAAAGAGTAGGAGGGAGGATTAGTTTGCGTGACATCTGTGTGTGTGTGTGTGTGTGTGTGTGTGTGTGTGTGTGTGTGTGTGTGGCCACATTAATGTATTTATGAATGGACATTGATGACTAAGTACACGTCACTGCGCAGCAAACACTTAATGAAATGTAAAGTGCAACTGAAAGGCATTCATTAATCCTACAACAAACAGATCTACTCCAGCATACACAATGCATACTTCTGCTTCCCAACCATCAACCCGGAGGCACAGACTATGTTTACCAGTTATTTAATAATTGAGATAATTGAAATGATGAAGGTTGAAGGTGAAGGGAATTTTTAAAAGTAAAACACCCATTTTGAGGTTGAAAAGTGAAAATAAGTAATAGCTGGAAGTAATTAAGAATATGTATTCATTAGTAATAGTACAATTAATATTAAATGCAAAAATATGTTTTTCCTCTTTGTAGTTTTAAGTCTTTGACCTCACAAAATAAAGTGTAATAACTGTTTTGTCTGACAATAGACAGGAACAAGCTCCTTACTCTTATCTTCTCACCCACTGCTCAATGCAACAAGCCCCATTAACCACACATCAGAAAAAAACACATTTTTGTCCTACAGTGTGGGTTCGGGGGCAAAGGAAAAGGGAAACTCTCCCTGGGAACACTATCAGGCTTCCTCTGCTCATGAACATACTAAAGCTTCAATACTCCAGGCCGTTAATTAAATTATAATGCCCACTGCAATTAATATCGAGAGCCACTTCGACAAAATAAGATTTTTAGAATTGGATTTCGAGACAAAACACAGTTTACAGATGGAATGCAAAATACTGTTTCCTGCCAAAGCATGTTTCTTTCATTTAGTCTATCAGCAGACCTTTATTGCATTGCCTTATTAAGGTTTTCACAGCATGGCTAAGAGAACGTGAGAAAGTTATGCATCAGCCATCTTTACACTCGACCGTGCGAAAGCCCACTTGGGCTCTGACAGAGTCTCTCCGATAATCTCGTACGGTCTCCTGATGGACTGGCCATAAGGACGTTACATACAGCAGGTCCTGATTCGCCAGACACAGAGAGCCATTCAGGAGTCATTGAGCTTTCCCGCTGGATTTTCCTTGTGTGTTTATGTGAGTCTCCATGTGTGTTTTCTGTCTTATCTTCTCTATTTTTAGCCTGGTCTTTTTTTGGTTCCAGCTTGAATGCCAATCCCCTTGTGTCAAGGTCCATACAATACTGGACTGGGCAGAGTCAGCTTTTGAAGAGCGCTGATCATCCGGATTTAAATTGCTTCCCGTAATCGCTCTTTTAATTGTCCGCGACCACGCCAACAGCTGGGCACCGCCAAATCTTTATCCCATTTTCCATAACAGCTACAACCGCACCCCCGGAGTGGAGGACAGTGGGGTCAGAGTTCAGGCCTGGTTACGTAAGGTCATTCCAGTATTGAACAAGTTGATTATCCAATTCCATTTTCATCGGACAATGGGACTGAGTTTGACTTTTCACTGCCCTTCAGATAGAAAACAAGAGGAACTAGAGAAAAAGCATTAGAGTGAGTAAACTTTAGAAGGACAAAACTTTCTTTAAGGAACTGTCATATAACAGCATTATCATTCAATGACTCCCACGACTTGTGGTGTAGCGTCTCGTAAGTTAGCTTATCCCTTCTTCCAATCAACCAGTAGAAGACTGCAGCTGAAATGAGAGGATTTGTGTCTGTGCCCTTGACAAAGGTGCATCACCTGCTTTACTGCAATAAAATCCGTCTGAATAAATCCGTGGGCTGGTAAGTCAGTTCAGATAAGCATCAGCTGAATTCATTAAAATGCAGCGGCACACTGCTGACTCAGTGTAGAAAAAGCGTTCTCTTTGTCGGCACAAACACAGTACAGAGATCACCCCAGGAAAATCTTGGACAATCGATATACATCTGCTGGACAGGCTACGTGATTACTTTCGAACAAAAATCATGCTATCCTATATATGGTACCCTGAACTGTCAGAGCTGCCACCCAGATGCACTGTTTGTAGCTGGGAGGAAGGACAACTTCCACTGATTATATCACATAGCCTACATCACTACTGCCAGTGCTTTGTGGGCAGCCAATTTATCTGCATTTTCAGTGAGGAGAACTCTTTCATCCAAAGACCTCAACATGCATTACGGCAAGAGCTAGCTCAAACCTCCACCGTATATTTTTGAGCTCTCACCTGGTGGTAACCCACTCCATGCTGTGAAGAAGTGAAGGTTTATTCATATTCTTAAACTGTGGTATAATAACATAACAAGATTAGGTTTAATGCTGCTGCTCTTTGCAAAGTACAATGCATTTCTAATGAACATAGCCAGTCAGAACCTCTGTTTAACTGCACTCTACTGTAGCCATAAGATTAAGGAGATAAAAATTACAACAACACTTAAGATAAATTGTCTTCACAAGCAGAGCTTCAACAGATTGTTGCAAATATCCCTCTGAATAAGAGTCGTAGTGATAATCGGAGGTCAATGTACCAGATCCTAACTTCTAAAGTCTTTTGGTCCGATGCATTGCACAGCTAAAGCATTTAAATGGCAGATTTGATCAATCATCACCTTTGATTTTTCTTACTTAACATGTCTTCACAATGAGGGCAGACTAAGAGAGACCTTCACTGCTTGGGGAATGGGCTTGATTGAGAGAGAGTTATAACGATGTAAAGAACCTTGAGTCTAATATACATACTGTATAAAGATTCTTGAAAACTGCAAGCTAGTATGAGATGAGTAAACCTGATGTACATCATGATACGACTACTGTGTGCTCAACGGGCTGACACACCACACATGTTTTAGAAATTGTGGGAATTGTGTCACCATCCCAGGACTTGGTGACACACCACACATGTTTTTGAAATTGTGTCGCCATCTCAGGCCTTGGTAATGACTTCTGAGCCATGTGGTGCCACCCATTGGTCAGTGAGGTTGCCTTATGGGGTTTAAAAAGGCATAAATTAACATTACTCCAGGACACACCGAGTCACCACTTATTTCTATGAAACTATTCAGCTACTTAGGCTATTTACACTTACTGTTCCTCCATTATATGCAGTGGTACAGTGGGTTGCGTATCTGCAGATGCATTAAATTAACCCTCATATTCTCTCACAGCTCTGTAAATTCCTGCATGCATTTTCGGGTTGGTGCTTGCATTTTTAACAGTATATTAAAAATTTTTATTGTGAAAAACTGATTTATTGTTTACCCCACAGGATAGGGAATATGCTGTTGAGATTTGTGTTTCCGTCTGTATTTCTAGCAGACCAAAATGAAATCATATCCACTGGACTGCATGACTGGTTCATAATATATAGTTTTCCCTTGATTGTTTTTTTCTTCACAAATATAGGATTGAACTTTTACTTTAACAGTTCAATACAATCTTATGAAGAATTCCCTGCAGTATCTTTAAAAGATAGTTTGACTGCGCAAAATCTCAGGACAACATTACAAATAATGTGACAATAAAAATACATTTAACACTTTATAAAATTGTTCATTTCTCATCTGTTCCATAGGCATATCACCTTATTGAGTTATTTTTGTATGCTTTGGTCCATACAGTGCATGAGAAAATTATAGATTCCCAGTGATGCTTGTATTCTCCTGAGATAGGATTAAATCTAAATAATTTGCCACTGGCAGCACATTTCAAAGCTGTCCTTCACTGCCAGTGAAAACCAGCACTGAGCAGGAATCTGCTGAGGGCCAGATGCTATCCCAGCATTCATTGGGTGAAAGGCAATAATACCCCCTGGACAGGTCGGCAATCCATCGCAGGGCCCACACACCGTTCATTTACACACTCATACCTATGGGCAATTTAGAGTCTCCAATTAGCATAACCTGCATGACATTTGCACCACTGTGCCGCCAGTAACGCACTTGTAATGCCAATCAGGGCTAAACCCATGATGCATGTCGCATTCGGATTTTAGCTGATGAAAGCCAGTGAACCAGGCAGAAATTTTCCACTCAAATTGGATAATACAATGCAAAGAAAAACACTGAGAACCCATCGAGCATTATATCTGGACATTCGCTGTCATCTCACTCTTCTTGGCAGGTTACCACGGTTTTCCTATTTTCATTCTCACATCCAGGAGGTTAAGCTGCGCCTTAGCATAGGGGTGTAAGCCCTGGTCCTGGAGTTCTGCCAGCAATAGGCCAAATGGTGTACTGCTGTGAGGAGTATATGTATAGACTGTATGTTGAACATTGGAGGCGACACAGGGGGATATCTTTTACTGGCATTTGTATCAAGCAATTGAACCGTCAAACTTTGACATCATTGGCTGTTTTACAATTCTAACAATAACTCAATCAACCAATGACTAACTAAAATTTCCAGAACAAAAAATAGACTTTGTGATTTTTTTTGCGTCATTTTCACTGGCAGGTTGTCGGGCATTCATGTTTTTTTGTGTCATTTTTAGCGGCAGGTTGTCCGGCATGCAGTTAAAGAAACTTGACACATGTTACTCTCACCTTCTGTGCAGTCAGGTTTGTAGCGCTGCTGTGGAGGTTTAAATATTTGAACATTTCTGCCCATGCAGCTCCTGCCAGTACCCATCCACTTGGCTACACGCCTGCCTGGTTCCGCCCGCTCTCCACAGACAGTAATGAGTTTCATTGCATGCTTGTCTGTGTGCATGACCCCTAAGAGGATAAATAGACAGTGGTGTGAAAAGGAACAACAACCAATTTAAAGATCGGTTCTGTCCGGACTGCCTCCAGAGGAGTGGAAGCAGGGTCCAGCTGAATGTGCGGAAAGGTTCAGGTATACATATCATTTATTATTTATTTCACTACTGAGAAAAAGGTGTGAGATACACATACTTGGTTTGTGCAGATGTGAATAACTGTAAACAAATGCCTAAGAAATATGTATATGGGAGTTAGAGTAATAAACATTATTTTGTGTCTTATTACCTGTAAAATTATGTACAGTATGCATGCCAGTGTACATGCTGAACAGGGACCCTATCAGACGGTGTGATTGCCCTTCAGCTCAGCGGCAGTATGTTTACGACAGATGCAGCGGAGATTAAATTACATTCCTCTTCATCCTGGATTATGTCAGATATCATGCAGAAGGCCTGGAGCATTGTAAGGGACACACTTTATAAAGCTAACAAGGTCAAATGACCCACAGTAATGCAAGGCCTTTACACAGCTAAGGGCTCCCATGGGCTCACAGTGCCATCTCCACCCACGCTTGCAGCACATGAGATATTAGTGGAGGCCTGGAGTCTTAGACCCGAAGTCACATGGCTAATATGAGCACACTATCTTTAGTATTTAAACAAACAAACAAATAAACTAAAATATTCACCTTTCCCCCCTCACAGGTTCCAGGCACAAAAAAAACAACACAGACAAAACTAATGAAACACAGAGGCATTTTCAGCTTTCAGCTTTTCAACTGTTCATTTTGTTCAGCTGTCCAGCTCCTCTGTTTTTCAGTTTGGTTCTTGTAGTTCGTTTCGCCTCTCTCACGCACTCTCTCAGGTTCCTATTAGCTCAGCTTTTTACCGTGGAGAGTGAGCACACCTTTAAGCCCTGGGCTGACTAGTGAACTGGAACAAGAGTTACCTGAATGTTGAACATTTCATTCCCAGGTGCAGTACTGACCGTCTTTCATCGGAAAGATGGGCAGTGGTTGAGTAGCAGTGCAGCTACTTAACCTAAATTGCTTTGATAACATATCTGGCAGTCTACATGGATAATGCATGAGAAAAAGTCTTAAGTTCCTCTGGCTCAGGGCCTGCCCTGAGGCAAGGCCGGATTAAGACCCCCATGGGGCCCAAGGTGCCGAAGCTCTAAAGCCCCTCACCCTCCTCTCTCTCTTTCTCTCTCTCTACTGCATTCATTAATGCAAGATAATATATATACGTATGTTTCACGTTCCAAACCGCCAGTAAAAGATTCTTGTCACTGCCAAATAAGACCTTTTATTTAAAAAAACATGATACACGTTGTGGTCGTTGAGAAATAATTTTTGTCGCATTTATTACATAGCTGGCTCTAGTATTACAGAAAATGAAAATGGACAAGGGGGGATTTAGCTAAATATTATCTGCGATAGCCTGGCTGTTCCGCTGTGTGGAATGCGCGTGCACTGCCTGCTAATGGCATTACGTCAGTTTGTTCATTTGAAAGATTTGTGAACTGCCCGTCACTATTCCCCATTAAATCTTTATTCTTTCTTGCACACGCAAGGGCTCTTTGGCATGATGGGCCCCAGGGTGCACACCCAAGTGACCCTGATGGTAGATCCGGGCTAGCCCTAAGCACATAACAATTTAAAATAGCAAGTTATATCAATGTGAAAGCAACACAAAATGTAACGTGTACACTAGGCAGAAATTGTTTATTGCCGGATAACAGGAGTGTCCTTGTTGTGACAGGTTTTCTGCAGAATCACACATTTTGTGATAGTCCTGGAGCCCTGTTTGTGAAAAACTCACAACAACTATTCCACCTAAAATTATATTTATGCCTTCTCTCTAGGAATGGATTAGTATACGTGCAAATGACTCACTACTTATACTTCTCAAATAGCTGAGGGTTTCAAATGGCCTGTAGCAGGAAAAATGTTTAATTTCATAGATGCTCTTCTCAGCCTGTTATCTACTCAAGAACCAGTACAACGAGACATTGTAATCAAAATTTTGGCCATAGCAATATACTTTTCCAGTAAAAGATTTGTCATACTCTTTAATAAATCATCTAGAAAGGTATTCTTTAAAGAGTGTGATTCCTCACCTGAAATACCAAAAATGATAAATTGATCTGTCTGGTGAGTAATTCCTTTGATATTAGAGCCTACAGAAACTACTTAAACTGTTGGTGGTACTGGAGTAAGTTGGTCTCAGTGATAGATGAGACTTACTTTCCAAAGCAAATTTCTTGTGAATAGACCAGCAGTACAATGTCTCACATGGGACACCACTTGGACTGTGATTCTGCAAAGTGAGATCATTCGTCACCATGGAATTCCCTTCTATAACTACACCATACTGATTACACACATCTTAACTTATTTTATTTGTTCTTTTTTGAACCAGCTACCAAGTATCTTTAAATATCTTTATACCTTTCTCTGTTTTTTTAAGTCACTGGAAGACTTCAATGCCCTGGACCTTTTACATTACATTTATTTGTTTATGATCTCTGACAAGTCATGTGATTAACCTCTACTTCTGCTTTTAATTCTATACTTCTTAAAATGAGTATGTTTAAGTCACATATCTGTGAATTTATTTTTTCTTAAAGACAGTGCTATTTCTGGGATTAAGGCTATCTTTTCCTAGTCAGTGTTGGAGACATCATGCAGAAATCCTTGGCTATCAGATTGGTCTTTTTATGTGTGGGGGCGTTTTTTAAATTGCTGGTGTCTTGCAAACAAGCAATAACACAATGATGACAAATATGTGTAGCCAAGGCACCAGATGCTTTATATTTATGAGGAGTGCTTGTTAAAATCACACCAAACCATTAGAAAATTAGATTAAACTAAAAACAGAATGAAACTTAAACTCAGCCTTGGTTATGCAATCCGAATTGAAGACATTTAAGCAAATAAAAATGTACAGATTTTTCTGCCTTGTTTGTGAATGCATAATTTTGCTGTTTTGTTTGCTGTTTTCCCACACATACAGATCCTTTCCAAAAAATTTGAATATCATGGAAAAAAATTTTTTTTTCCATAATTCCATTCTAAAAGTGAAACTTTCATAGATTATAGATTCATTACACACAAAGTGAAATATTTCTAGCCTTTATTTGTTTCATTTTTCATAATTTTGGCTTACAGCTCCAGAAAACCCCCAAAACAGTATTTCAAGAAATTAGAATAGTGTGTCGAAAATCAGCATTTACTTCAGTTATTTCAGAGAATGAATGTTTTAGACTGAGTGTCACACTCTGTACGTGGTGGTTTTTGAAGCACTGACTCCAGCCTCAGTCCACTCCCTCTGCATCTCCGCCAAATTTTGGAATCGTCTTTGCTTGACAATCCGCTGAAGCCTACGGTCATCTCTTTTGCTTGTACACCTTCTCCTGCCAAATTGTTCCCTTCCACTAAACTTTCTATTGATATGCTTGGACACTGCACTCTGTGAACAGCCAGCCTCCTTAGCGATGACCTTTTGTGGCTTACCCATCTTCTGGAGGGTGTCAATGATGGTCTTCTGGCCAATTGTCAAATCTGCAGTCTTCCCCATACTGAACAAAACTGAGATACCTGTCCAATTTAATGACACACCTGTAGAAAAACTTTGCTGGTGTTTTGAGTAAATTAGATGATTAGAGTGTGACACTCAGTCTAAAACATTCATTCTCTGAAATAACTGAAGTAAATGCTGATTTTCGACACACTATTCTAATTTCTTGAAATACTGTTTTGGGGGTTTTCTGGAGCTGTAAACCAAAATTATGAAAAATTAAACAAATAAAGGCTAGAAATATTTCACTTTGTGTGTGTAATGAATCTATAATCTATGAAAGTTTCACTTTTTGAATGGAATTATGGAAAAAAAAAAAACTTTTCCATGATATTCTAATTTTTTGGGAAAGGATCTGTATATTTATCTGGAGAAATCAATGCATCACGGGATATTAAACCTGATGGATAGGGTTTAATATCTATATATTGAGCCTCTAGGGGACCTGGATTGGGGCAGATATTCCCTGATAGTAGTAACAGGAGGACAAATCTGGGCTTGGCATTACGTATTTTTTCATCCTCAATCTGCATGCAGCCCATTTATGTGCTCCAAAGGGTCACACATTCTATGAATATAATATGTTTGTCGTAGCACATAACACCGAAGAGTTCATTTTGTTGTCGCAACGCAATCAAAATTTTTTTTGATAATCACAAATAAACACGTAATTCATGGGAAATTCCCAGGAATATCCTGCAAGGGTATTTAAATGTGCACTCTGTGAAATATGAAGGGGACTATAATGTGTGAATATAGCGTACATGGTCTAGCTTGGTCTTCAGAGTATTTTAAATGCCCTATGAATATGTTTTTATGTTAAGAAAGACTTCCCCACAGACACTAAGCACACCCAGAGAGTACACAGACACATATAATTTGGCTGTGGTTCAAAGTTGTCATTGCCCCAGTAGTTCCTCACTTATGTATGTACAAGAACAGGGTGTAGGCAAGGGCGTAGGTCTCGTTTCGAAAAACAGGACATTTTCTTTAGGATTTTTCTTTTTGGGGAAGGGGATACTGACAGTATCACCAGAGATTGTATAGTCTTTCTCTATGAGCTTTGGGATCACCCAATACAACTTGATAATATTGGGGGGCCATTTGATCTTTTCCAAAAGTTGTATGTGTGTGTGTGTGTGTGTGTGTGTGTGTGTGTGTGTGTGTGTGTGTGTGTGTGTGTGTGTGTGTGTGTGTGTGTGAGTGTGTGTGTGTGTGTGTGTGTGTGTGTGTGTGTGTGTGTGTGTGTGTGTGTGTGTGTGTGTGTGTGTGTGTGTGTGTGTGTGAATCTGTGGTGTCGTGCCGACAATAAGGACAGTGAGAATGTGAGTGTGGAACAAGAGCGCCTCTCTCAGTGCAGACTCACCCACATCAGGGCCTTTATGTAATTATCCGATGAGGGACAGTAGGGGCTGGAGCTGATCTGCCAGTTGCATAACTGTACCAAGATGTTCACAATGCCCAGGGCCAGGGAGCAGCTCTCGCATGGATTACTCCTGACCGCAATTATCCACACACAAAAATCACACGCTCAGAACAACAGTCCGCAAAGTGACCAATACAGGTACTGTATTTACACACAAATTCAGGCACATTCAGGCGGAGACATCCATTCATCCGAATGCCATACAATCTAACATGGTCACACACACACACACACACACACTCTCTCATTTGGTGATGCATGCCTCCAGTCCATTCACATTCACAGAAGGTTTTTATCATGCAGGATGGATTTCCTTTCCCCCTGTGTGCCTCGTCAATATATATTGATGAGTGCTCAGCAAGCGTATCGATAAAGCGCAGAAATGCAACCCCATATTCTACAAAGCTCAGTGCGCACACACAGGCTTCTTTTCTTATCTGAAGCGCGGCAGCCAAAAACACCAGACGTCCAGGCCTATTTTAACCAGCTGAAAACGCTATCTGCTGTGTGTCATGTGTTTGTGTGTGAAAATGTGTGTTATGGAGTCTTGTTGCCTGAGTGTACATCTCTGTTTGGGACTACTTTCACTATCTTGCTTTTTATCCTGTTTTTATCTGTGTTGTAGTGTCCTTGGGTTTCTTGAAAGGCGCATTCCAAATAAAACGTATTACTATTATTATTATAATGTTCAAAATAGCAACGAGTACGCACAAACCTGAAATAATGCCCAACTGAATATGAAGGTGAAAGACAGGACAACAGTGTATGAAATGCACTTCACGCGAGCGAAGACAGAGCAGGGTCTTAATACTGACATCTGCTGCAAGGCATGACACAAGACTGAACCCGAGTGGCAGTGTTAGAAGGGCAAGGATGAATGAAGGTCGGTTATCTCAAAGGGACTCCCGTCTGTCGACGCGTGATTATAGCTGTCAGCAGCAGAGAGCCGCTGCACGGCTTACGCACTCCGATACTGTGGCACTTAGCGTTAAAGCACGCGTCAAATACAGCGCACGGACGGCCTTAGAAGGGGCTTCAAGCTCATTTCCTGGAAGATTGTCACAGGCTAGGCTTTGTTCTAACCCGTTTTCACATACGGATCAGCTTCCCTAAGCCCTGGCTGTCAGAATGTAAGTATTGTTATGAGGGGAAAAAATCTATATAAGTCATAAACACCTACTTAACATCCTAAATCCATTTTTCAGCCGTGATTAAAAAAATCCTGTTAGGCTAATACAATAGACTAATTAATATACAGGTGAATTCGGTCAAAAGGCCTCCAGCGACTCAAATTTAACACTGGACATATTTGACATAAAACACATCGTTATTATTCTGTTCTTAAATTAGCTACCATCAGGTTTTATGACGTCTATTTTTTGTAACATTATACTTACAGTAGGTGCAAAAATGGGACTAAATTTTATGTCTGCTGTGGAGGAACAAATAACATAGTTGCAAATTAAAGCATATCACTTTTTTCTTTGCAGAAAGTGAAGCAACAACCTACCTCATCTGTTAGATTACTTATGCATTTTTGGTAGTAACATGCGGGTGACAGCAACCAATGAAACTTTGCATGCAATATATAAAATAATCAATTAGTCTGTACAGAGTTTCTAGGTTTGTGAGACAATTTCTATGGCTTTTTCAAAGTATAGGATACATATGACATGCAGGATCCCATCTACTCTACCGGTCCCATGGATTCTGAGAATTGAATATGTAAGGAGTGTCAGATTAAATATATACATAAGTAGATCTATTTTTAAACACGCATTGCATAGCAACTAAATACACAAGGTCATAATGATTTGGCCTGACAAAACTTCCTCTTTGTAGTTATTTTTAAACTATGTGATTAAAAATGATAATGCGCCCAGCGGTGTATTAACTAAATTTAAAATCTGCGTCACAAATGCGTATATTTTCATGAAATTGTCGTGCTATCCAAGAGCTCCAACAAGACAATTTCTGCCTGTTTTGCTAAGGAAATAAATGACCTCAACCCTAGATACAAGCCATGCACATTACATTGAGTGACATGTCTTAAAGGGCCAATGCGCGATGAATAAAAACAGCTCACACACAAACAGCACATTTTACATATTTATTTCACATCTTTTGGAGGGGGTGGGGGGGCAAGTAAAATAAAGTATAAACGGTATGCCTCTGCAAATCTCTCTGTGTGAGTCAGTTCAATTGTTTTCCATGTTTCATTTTGTTTTTTGATGTCTTCGGAGTACGTTTGTCAATCTGTGTCACTGTCACACATTGTCCATCTAGTCCCTCCATCAGTGTAACACAGAGGGTACAGTGTGAACAGTGTGTATGTGTGTATTTGAATGTCATATGTTTGAGAACCCAGTGGTTTCTTTACCCACCAGTAAACCCACAGGGTGGACTCTCCACCTCTCTACACACTCCCCCTCACAGTGGACCTACTCCAAACTCCTCAGTCCTTCCCTCCCTACTCCCCTCTGTTTCAAATATAACCCATCACTCAAAGTTCTCACTTGCTCAACACATGCTGAAGACCACTGATCACATAGATAGGGTAGTAGGTGGCAAGGGTGCGAGTAGTTTGGAATTCCCATTGCATCGCCTTCTTATCCTTCCTCCCCTGCTGCTGTACTCCCTCCTTCAGCCAGCACGTGCGCTAAAGAAGGGCAGAGCCCTGATGAACGACTCCAGTCTGCTGTTGAAGAGCTCACTCTGCAGGGTCTCCCCCAGAGCACACAGTGGGTTCTTTACTATGTACTCCACATATAGCTGCAGGCACAAAGACAAGCGTATTAATGCACTCCACATACGGCACTAATATTCTCCACTATGAATACTGTTCATTTATGCATCGTCTTCCCTTGTATGTGTGGTCAGCAGAGTAGTAATGGAACTGCGCTTGTAACTAGAGTTCTCGACGGGCCTGAAAATTCAAACCCAAACCGAACCGACCCGAGTTAGTTGAAGTCCGAGCCCGGCTCGCACGAGATCATCACATACAATACTGAGCCCGAGACCAAACTCGAAAAAAAACACGAGTCGGTTATTGCCAGAAAAGGCTGCGCAATTTACGTAGGCGGCGGCTCAAATCACATAGCACAACGGGATGAGAGAGAGAAAGAGAGGGAGAGAAGGAGCGAGGAAGCAGGAATGCCACAAAATAGCTGTTTTTTGCCTACTGTTTTTGAGTTTTTAACAGATTTAGTAATTGAGCGCAGCGGCAGAGTAAACCAATATTGCCGAAAGCAAGCAATTTTGTACTAATGTTTTAATGTTTGCCACGCTGTAATAGAATCAGATTCAAAATTAGCAATCAGCACCACATGTAAAAATGCAGATTAGCCTACTGTAAATACACACACAGAGACATTCTTTTCTTTTTTTTTTTGCGCAGCCCGAGCCCTACCCGACCCGACCAATTAGCATAAACTGTCGGCTCGAACCCGGCCCTACCCGACGGGCTTTTTCGGGCCCTGTCGGGCTCGGGCTGAAACTGAAAACTCTACTTGTAACCAAATAGTTGCAGGTTTGCTTCCCAAGTAGAACACTGCCATTGTATGATTGTCATGTGTTTTATTGTGACCGTTTCAAATATATATATATATTTTTTAAAATGCATCCATGACTGTTTAAAGTTTATCAATGCTGTGTCTCTATGTTTGCTGTAGTATATAAAGTGAATTAACATCATAGGGCCCCTCCATTTTTTGTCAGGGATGCTTTCGGACTTTGAAAATTATTCATCACATTCTACCGACTCTAGCTGCATTTTAAATGCTCTTTAGATGCTGAAGTGAGCATAATACTTTATAGTTAAAGTCCATTAGTCACTATAATGTTCAGTACATTGTAAAAGTTTTCACATTTTATTTCCTAGTGTCCTGATTATACAGACACTAATATATAATTTTCATCCGTTAGCATTTGTGTTTACACAGTTCAGATGGGACACATGGCTATTCAAATAATAAACATTTCATGGTTCAAAGACAAAGATTAATCTGGGCCACATTTATATTTGTATATATATTCTTGGCAGTTCATATTGCAAAGATTTGTGAAGATATACTTTTCTCAATTACAAACACATCCACTTGTTTTTCAACAACAAGCATGTATACACTCTCACTCACTCACTCACACACTCACACACACACTCACACACTCACTCACACACACAGGTCCTCACCGTGCTGTAGATCTGATGGAGAATGTCCCTGCAGTTTGGGACACCCAGGTCAGTGTTCATCACTACCTTCACCCCAGTGGGTGTCTCATAGTAATGCAGTTTGTAGCGGCTGGTCTGAAAAGCCAGAAAACCATCCTTCCTGCGAGAACGTGGGAGTCAAGGAGAAATATGGGAGCGGGGGTACAGCTTCTCAAAACACACACACACACACACACACATCTTCAGATTCACACATTTAACCAATGTAGCGATAAAGGAGAGAGCCAGTCCCACACAGACGAACATCCACACAGGAACAGAAAACAAAACACTCCCAAAGGAACGTCCTGCAGAAAGAGTCCAACATCCATTACAAATATATATATATACTCAGTCCAACATCCATTACAAATATATATATATACTCAGTCCAACATCCATTACAAATATATATATATACTCAGTCCAACATCCATTACAAATATATATATATACTCAGTCCAACATCCATTACAAATATATATATATACTCAGTCCAACATCCATTACAAATATATATATATACTCAGTCCAACATCCATTACAAATATATATATATACTCAGTCCAACATCCATTACAAATATATACTCAGTCCAACATCCATTACAAATATATATATATACTCAGTCCAACATCCATTACAAATATATATATATATACTCAGTCCAACATCCATTACAAATATATATATATACTCAGTCCAACATCCATTACAAATATATATATATACTCAGGCGAAGGCAGAGACGGGCTTAAAGATGAACACTAAGATACAGCACTGGTAAGAACAGAGACAGAGACAAATAAAGACAAAAGAACTCCAACCAAAGCACTTCAGCCTGTCAGATTTACGGAGAGATAGAGGGAGAAAACCAAGACTCTGGACAAACACACCACACTGTCCCCAGTAGACAATTCCAAAAGATGCCACACGGAAAATGTGCCACTCCACAGAGCATACGGCCACATGCACCAATAGACCGTCAGGATACATGTCGAGAGGAGACATCTTGCTGACAAAAGATCGTATGGAGAACAGCATCCCATACATCAGTTTATACTCCTGTGAAAGATATATAAGAAATATATGAATCCCAGCAAAATCATCATTACTCATCATCCTAGCCAATGTTTTGTTCCTGATGCCACAAATAGAGATTCTACATGGGATATACCAGTACTAGCATCTGCCTCACTACAAGAAAATTGTGGAAAATTAAATGCTAGACAAATTAAATGTTTCTAGAAAAATAGTTAGGAAAACATTGCCATTTTCTTAAACCTTTGATTACATGTGAGAAAAAGACATGGGAATGTTATTTTACTGATGATCTGGAAAAAGGAGTATCTGTAAATCTCAGCTGTTCGCTGAAAAGGCTGGTTAAGGGTAACTACACCCTAGATCACTTTTTTTTCGGTGTAAACATGTTTGTATGCCTACCTTATAATGAAACTTATTAATGCATTCAGTTTTTTCAACAATTCTGAAACAATATTGTATATCATAAGAAACTGGTAGAAAAGCATCTTTGTGCTGCCCCTAAAGGTTGAAATTTCCTGCTCCCCACACTGCCCCCACCCCAATTGTGATGTCAGAGTACCTCTTTGGAGGTACCTCTATGTCATATGGATAATTGTTGCCGCCCACAATGGAAACAGCCGACACCTGATTGGTTAGACCCACTACTTTACTTTCCTTTCAGCTCCACATTTTTAAACTGGAACAATGTGGCGTCCTGTTCAACTCTTATTCCACCTAAAAAGTGCACTAAGAAATAGGCCAGGCAGTTGCTGAATCTTGATTCATATTTGATGTGCAACATCTACTTTGACAGTTTGATCCGAGTTATATGAAATAATTAGTACAATGTACATTAATTTATGCAAATGACGATGGACACAGCTCCTCTGCCCCCACCCCTCTCACCCCACAAAATATTTTTCAAAATTGTGTAGTAGGCGGAGACAGGCTGAGACAGTGGGTGTACTTACTTTTTAAGCTCCTGTCTCTGCAGAGTAGATCCAATCAAAGGTACCTAGCTGGCTTACTGCCATTTCCTGATGTATAACATAATTTACTAGCCAGGGTGCCACATTCAACAAAAGCACTAGTACTGCGTGCATATCAATATCAAATTCTGATTTGTGGCCAATTGGCCATAGTGCCACCCAGAGTGGGGTGAGGCCATTTTGACTACATTATCAACATATTTTAAAGAAATATGTAGCAGCATGGGCTATAAGAGAAATAATGGAATGGTAAAGGCAAATGGAAGACAGCACAATGCAATCAGCTAAGGTATGAGAGAGGGAAAAGAGACAGGTTATGCTCCAGTTCTACACAAAGGGTGTGCCTGTGTTACCTCCTCCTTGGAGATTCCAGCCTGCTTCTTCCGATTCCACTCACTGTAATGTAGACAGGTGCCATTTCGGTCAAAGATGTACAAATTGTGGACAGTCATCTGATCAAAATGAGGAAATACAAGATGACAAAAGGGTCAGTTCATTCAACACATTGCTCCTATACCTGAATTGTAGTGTATACAATATAGGTACACTTTTTAAGGCCTTTAATTGGGGGTAAATTACTATTTGTAGTAGACGGTGATAACAAAATGGCATGTTGAGATAGAATAGAATAACTTTTATTTTCCCGCTAGGGAACTTCAGATAGACACATATATTAAATAAGTTCTCCTTTCCATAATTAACTATTATTCCGTTCAACAGATTCACAAATGCAGCAGAGGGACAAGTAAAATAGTAACTCAAAACAAATAAACATGAACGTTATATAAATAACAAAACAATATTTTACCAATAATAATAAATAAAATAATGTTCAGTTATCGTATAGGCTACACATACTGTTTTCAGATTTCTGCCATTAGACAGCAAAGCGTAGAAGCGTGGACTTTTCTTTGATGTCTCTAGCCAGATGAAGCGCTAAATATATTTATATCTACCAGTTTACAGTAGCTAGTAGTCTCATAAACAGCTGGCCTGGTTCGTATTATGCATATGCACCAACTAGCGAGGTAATCACTGTCGAACAACTATGCTAAGTTAGCTATGATAAATGCTTTGAAATTGATAGCCAACAAAGCACACATTGTCTTATATTCCAGATCGAATTACTAATTCAATGTTTCATTGTAGCAGCGATCTCTAAACTTGTAGCCAAAAAAACCAAATGAGAGAAATGTTGTTTATCGTACCTCAACCTTCCTGTTTCTCTATCGCTACGACCATCACTGGGGTGTCTTCTGTATTGCCAGTACAGTTATCTTATATTGGCTGTCAAAATTCGCAGACAGTATCAAGATAAATATATCCAGCAGCTTATGTTAAGATCAGTTTCGAATGCTTGAGAATAGCACAAACGTATGTAGTCTTGTTTATTCATATACCAGGATAATGTATTAGTTCAGACTGGCATTCAGGCGAGCAGCTTATAGTCAAAACGGAGCTGATAGGGTCCAATTTCCACTTATAACAGTCGCACAATAAAATAAAATGTATTACTGTTTTTTGTAGATATATCAATATAAGTGCACAATATTGCTATTTACTTTGGATCATAGCCAAAATACAAATTTTAAATGAAGCTGTAGATTGATATAGCTACAATATTGAGTGTCATTTTTCCAGGCTGGTAAGGTATTTTGATCACATGACATGAACAGGAAAGCCCGAGCGCATTTATTTACGCTATTTGCGTAACATATGGAAAACGGGGGGCGATCGTTGCAACCAACTCCTCAAGATAGCAATTCACGATGACATACAGCGCGCATTAGGAAAACAAGATGGCAACGGCTATGGCAATGAATCGAATTCAGCATCTCACCGGTTCCAATAATTTGGTCCCGGACTGGATGAGCAAGGAAGTTAGCACTGGGGTGAGGCATTTTAGCACGACCTATTTAGAACTGGTGTTTTAAAATGTGTTTCAGAAGTTAGGAAGGGAAAGGGGCAAACTGATTTCTTGCCACAGGGCCCTCCTGTATGAGACAGCAAATATGCTCGTACACAGTGCAGTAACTTTAGATTACGTTTACAGTTTATGTAATTTGTTATTATACTTGAATTATAACGTTCGATAGCTAAACTATTCATGTTAGAAGAATCCCCACACAGATAAAGTAAATATTGTGGAGCAATATTTTTCGAAGGTATATAACGACTTAAGCTGGTTAGCTATGTAGCTAATCGTATGCCTCAAACACTATTGTAAATTACATTGCTCTCCTCTAGACCACGATCATGGCGGTGGAGTTTGATGGAGGGGTTGTGATCGGCGCAGATTCACGAACAACTACCGGGTAAGAGCCGCAGTGAGTCAGCCCTAATGGGAACCAGTCTCACTCCGATTTGATCTCTCATCCCTACTCGACAGGTTAACACGTAACACTCTTACCGGTACTGTGCAGGTTTCGTACGTCACTAGCTGATCTCTGATGAGTACTCGAAATCATGAGTTCTGTTCAGTGTAGCACTAAGACTAAATAGTTGTGTCGTTAGTAAAATGGAAACGGTATACTTGTATCTGTGACAGGTCAGAAGCAGTATCTGTGTGAATATATGCTCTAAGAGTGCCTCTCAATTTGTGTCTTATCTTCCCCAACCCCCATTCTGCAGTGCCTACATTGCCAACAGAGTGACCGATAAACTCACCCCGATCCATGACCACATCTATTGCTGCCGCTCTGGTTCAGCGGCTGACACACAGGCCATTGCAGACGTTGTCACCTACCAGCTGGGCTTCCACAGGTGAGATGTGCATCACTTTTCCTGTTCCTAATCCATGCACCTGGGTCTCCTGTTGGGAACCATCTTAGCACGGATATTTTTAACAGCAGAAAAGAGCAGCTGTTTTGCAAGCTGTTTTCAAGGTGAGGACTCATCAGGTAAGTGGAGAGGGAAAGATGTATTCATAGATTAATGATGTGGGATAAATAGATGGTTTCATTTGGATTTGGTTGGAATTTGGTAAGGACACCAGTGAACCCTCTGTACTTGCGATTGAATTGTATACTAAACGATGGCTCTCCCAGACATGGGATGGATTTGTATGTCTGTCTATAATTCCCTTGCTCTTATCGCTTCAGTATTGAACTGGATGAGCCCCCACTGGTGCAGACAGCTGCCAATCTGTTCAAGGAGATGTGCTACCGGTACCGGGAAGAGCTGATGGCCGGGATCATCGTGGCAGGCTGGGATAAGAGGAGAGGTGGACAGGCGAGTGATCTTCCTTTTTTTTTTTCTTTGACCCACAGTAGCTACTCATTGCTTCTCAAAGAGCATCAATATGTATTGTCAATTATCAAATGTTACACTGTAATCTAATACTGAAATGGGATTTTTTTTCAGTGTTATTCTCACGTTGTGTGCCAAATTAAGTGTAACCTCTACCCTCCAGGTTTACACAGTACCTGTAGGGGGGATGCTGGTGAGGCAGCCGGTGTCTGTCGGTGGCTCCGGCAGCACCTACATCTATGGATACGTGGACTCAAACTACAAATCTGGCATGAACAAGGAAGAGTGCCTGCGCTTTACCGCAGGAGGTGAGAGAAGAGAGAGAGGGAGGCTGGTTAGGGTGTCACTTATTTTTTGAGTATGCAGATCATTCACTTTGGTATGAGGAACGAGAGTCTGGGATAAGACCCCCGCTCCACACGCATTCATACACACAGATGGTAGGGCTGCACGATTATGGCAAAAATTTTAATCACGATTATTTTAGTCATTGAGATCACGATTATTTAACATAATTAATTTGTTTTCAGAACATAATGCTTTTATTGCACTTTAGCATTTTGAATGAACAGAATAATGCTTATTTTTTCACATTTTCTAACCCTAACCCTCTACTGTGAGGGAGGTAAAATAGGAGGGCCTTATTTGATATAGAACACCAGAGAAAGTCCAATAAAGTGAGTTTTCATTTGTAAACAGTCTGTGCCTTCAAAATCGTCATTCTCGATTATTCTTGTGTAGTAATCGTGGAAAGCCAATATTGATATCATGATTAAAATTTGATTAATTGTGCAGCCCTAACAGATGGTGGTTGCTTAGTTTTAGATTTTCAGAATGGCTCCAAGAATAAATCAGGGCCTGATTTACTAAGACCTTTAGCATGTGCAAAACCTTTTAGCACATGAAAAACGAATAATGCAACCAATCATTGCTGCAAAACAAATCATTTTGATCTTGTTATTGGTTTAGCGTGTGCTGAAACGTTTTTTTGCACATGCTAAAGGTCTTAGTAAATCAGGCCCCGAATGTCTTCATGATGATGTAATTGATGTATGATATAATGAGTTTAGTACTTTGTATGCTGCCTGCTTCATTTGTGTTGTGTTAAGGCAGAATATTTGTTAATGTTTCTGTGGCCTCTCTGCACAGCCCTTTCTCTGGCCATGGAGAGGGACGGCTCTAGCGGAGGGGTGGTGCGCCTGGCCTCCATCTCTGAGGAGGGGGTGGAAAGACGGGTCATCCTGGGGAACGAACTGCCCAAAATCTCCAGGGCTTAGCCAGAAAAGCAGAGTCGACCTACAGAATTGCCCCACCTGCTGTGCTGTGCTTTCATTTTCCTGTTTAAATACATACTGAAAGACCATTTCATTGTTTTGTAAAGCTCTTTGACATAAAAATAATCTCAACCTTTTTTTTTTTTCAATAAAACAGTTTAATGCAAATGCATATGCATTGAGAGTCCTGATGATACTTGCAGACACTGGAAGTTTTTTGCTTCTACAATTTTTGGGATTCGATTCCCCTGAGATTTTGTGAATCCATTAGTTTTGCCATTTTTTTTTTTTTGGCAAGTTGTAGTTCATGTTCATTGTTTTAAGACTGTATGCATGCAAGAATGAATAGAGAATTGAGCATTAGAATTCTAAAGCCATCCTTTAATTTCTGCAAGGCAGGACCTCAGATAGCTTTGCAGGTGATGCATAATTATTTGGAGTCACAGTTAAATGGTGTCACAAACCCATCAACCTGCTCTTTCCAAAGACAGACTCTTTCTATTTACACAAATATGAACACCTGTTGACTTCAGCTAGATGCTAATTCTATATACATTTTGCATGTTGTCAGTATTTCCCAAACTGGACATTTAGGGCCTGATTCACACAACAAAAACACAACTACTCATTGGTACAAAACAAATACCATTACCAATCATTGGTTGTGTTATTGGTTTTGTGAGCGCTAAAAGGTTTTTCACACACTAAAGGTCTTAGTAAATCAAGCCCTTAATGCATGTTTTCTGAGATGTGTCATAAGGAAATATGAGGACAAATAGAGAAAGAAAAAAAAAACTGGAATTTCCTGGCTATGGTATTACTTTTTATTACAATCTTATAGAAATAGATGGCTGATCATTACAGAGGCACAGTTGGATGAAAGAAGATTTACATGATTTAGTATCGGATCACTTGATTTTTAACATGTTACAATAACGGAGAAAGCTTGAGGGCATAGTTTGCGCTACAGTGTACAAAACTAAATTCTTAAAACAATTGGTTGTCAGACACCACATTTACTATATACAGTATATACTGCTTAATTGAATCATCACCCTCATAAGAATGAGGTAATTGGATGGCTAGAAGACATCCTATTAAAATACTAATCTTTATCACAATCTCCATTAACTGACAAAGCAAAGCACACAGTTACTTTAAAACCATATAATAATGTTCGAATCTGTGAAGCCCAAGCAGAGTTGGAGAAAGGAGGTAGCAGAAGATTAGGCTGTGTAATGGCTAGTTTTCAGCGCCGATGACAAAGCTGAGCCTTGCTACTCTGAAAGACGTTGGAGATAGGTACACAGACATGGCCAAAAAAGAGATGAGAGATGTTTGATCTGGGATGTTTGATATGGCCGAAGCTTCCTGACACTGGAATATGCAATATACCATCAGCAACTCACTGACTGGAACCACTGTGGTTTGCTTTTGACCTGTTTTGATTTCTATACTGAAATGATGCTGCTGAAATGGGCCCACTTGTAAAATTAGGAATAATATAGTCTTAACTTCATATTACCATAATCCTTAATGATAATTTATCATGTGCCCTTTTTTATTTTTTTTAAAGTTCTTGTGTTTGTCTAACAGTGCAGCCTGGTCTCACTCTCCAGCCTGGTCTCACTCTCAAGTCGTCACATAGCGACGCTTGGGCAGCTCCTACGGCGTCATCCTTTAGACGCAGAAGGAGGCCTTTTGCGTCATTATTTGACGCACTCGTCGCGAATTTACAAATCCTACTATGGCGAAGGCTTTGCTCATGATAACCGACTGCGAGCATGCCCACTCAGTCTTCGCCGTGTGCACGTAGATTTTTCTGAGTTCGTGATTCCTGTACCCCACCCCCAACCCCTAAACATAACCTCACAGGAGTTCATGTAACTCGGGCTCATGCCCGAACTGTTAAGATAGTGGGCGAGCCCGACCACAAGAGTTCACGTAACTCTCTACCAGATGAAGAAAAAAAAATCATAAAAAAGCATAATATTGAAGTGCCACAACCAAAGACATAGATGGACAGGGCCCCCTTTCCTCATACATGGATATAACTCAGCTGGCTAAGTGTGTGCTGAGTAAAACCTGGAAACCCCGAATATGGAACATATGAACTAGCAAAAACACTTTTGGCTTTTAATCAGAGCAGTTAGCTACAAGGAATAGGGCTTAGATGTTTCTGTATAACAAATTAAAACTGTTACTTAGGTTAAGCTACTTAGCTTTAGAGATGATCATGTGGCT
Organism: Synaphobranchus kaupii; assembly: GCA_029718625.1. Lineage (NCBI taxonomy): Eukaryota > Metazoa > Chordata > Actinopteri > Anguilliformes > Synaphobranchidae > Synaphobranchus > Synaphobranchus kaupii. The sequence continues at coordinate 16,797,250 of CM056393.1, forward strand.
ATAGGATAATATTTGAATTAAATTAGTTTGTTGAAGCGTAACCATCAACCTATTATTTTTCTCACATAAAATGTACAATTGTATTTTCTGGATAATGTTGAAATTGCATAAATACGCAGATGTGTTTGCAGAATTTGGCAAGCGATAAATCTATTGTAGATGAAAGCAGGACCCAAAACAGAAGAAAGGTCTCTTGTGGCAGCAGTCAGAAATAAGTACGGTCAGAGCTCTACAGCAGGGATCTACGGCAGCATTCAGGATTCACTGAAGGGATCTGCAAGCGCTTTCCATGACTACATGAAAGACATTTAGTTTGCTTAGCTTAATCATTCATTCAATGTACAACTTAATTTACATTTTCCAACAATTTGCTGCATCTCCAGTGCAAATTATGATGAAGCAGATGAGCCTTGATCTGAAACCCTTGCTTTATATGTGTCAGGTGGTTATGGATCGAATACACACAGGCAACATACATATGCACAGATGTTCAGAGATGAGTCTCTGAAGAGATGACATTAGTGGCGGTGGAGCTGTCTCCACGTCTTGGTTCAAGGTCACTGCCTCTTGCAATCAAAGGCATCAGTGACCACCAATCCTCCTCTCTTGTATCCCCTCCCACTCCCTCTCCCCCTCTGTCTCTCAAAAGCCACTCCCCTACGACCCACTCATTCCCAACAGAGGACTCCCTACGTTCCTCCCCTTCTACCCGCTCTTCTCTTAAGATCAAGCTGTACCTCTTGTTGAGCTCATTGCTTCTCCTGCTGCTCTCTGACCATCCGTGCACCACTCTCTCTGCTTCCTCATTTGGATTAACCTTCTGGCTTGTATCCATATCTCTCCATCCTGTTATCTCTTCCTCTCGGCTGATCACCTTGTAGACTGTCTTCCTGTGCAACTCCCCCCTTTCTCCCACTCCAATCTCTACTCTTCCAGTACCTTCTCCTATCATACATTCTTGACTTGTAGTGGGTCCATCTTCCTTCCCTGTGTCCTCAGATTTCACTGCCTCACACTCCTCCTCCCCCTCCCCTCCTTCTTTCCTTTCCCCAGTCTTGTAGACAAAAAGCACAGAGCGAAACGTAGCTTGCACCCCTTCAGCACCCTCAAAGGGCAGCGAGATGGCCCCTGCCCGACCACCCACATTTCCTCTCCACCCAACATTCTCTCCTTTCCCTGCTGTGTCTGCTCTCTGTCTGACATGATATCCCAGCAGCCTCAATGTATTTCTCCTCTGCTCCTGTTTCTTTCGAGCAAGAGGCAAATAGACCTTGAGGTAGGCTCGAAGGGTCCAGAGGGAGATTGTGCACAGCCATAAGACCAGCAGGACACACAGACAAAGGTAGCTAATGAATAGCCACCAACAGTAATACACCACTGGTCTCTCCTGTATCCTGTTTTCCAAAACCACAGAGCCAGTAGCCAGAGGCTGCTTTTTGGTACAAGGAGGATTAATTGTGGTTGGATGATGTGCAGTTGTGGATAGGGGTGCTGTTGTGGATAGGGGTGCTGTTGTGGATAGGGGTGCGGTTGTGGATGGGGGTGTGTAGGTGGATGTGGGTGTGGGTGTGGGTATAGTTGTCATTTGGAAAGTGGTAGAGATAGTGGTAGGCTTTGTCTCGATCCCCATCTCAGCTACTATCTTCGATGTGATAGACTCTGTTGCATAATATTCATACCATGAAGTCCATGTGAAGAAATACATTGTTGCTGTTAGGAACCCAAATGCGCTATTGGTGGTGTGAGTCTGGGTGGGTGTGGTTGTTTTGATAAATGTGTGTGTGGTGTTTGTCTGGATGGGTATGGTAGTGGTCTGCGTGGACGTGGAGGTTTGGGTAAGGGTGGGCACGGTGGTCTTCATCTGGGTAGGAATGATGGTGTTGGTCTGAGTGACTGCAGCGGTTTGGGTAGACGGGGGGACATACACAGTAGAGAGGGTAGTACTGATGGCTGTAGTGAGGGGTGCTGAATCCATGTCACCAGAGGGAGAGCAGTAAGCATCATCAGTCAAGTCAATGATGGCTTGATCCTTTAGTCGACTCGGGCTGTCACAGACCACACTCTCTGGGTCATTTACAATATTGGATGGACCTGTGTGCACGTAGACGTTGTGACCCTGATCCTCCAGCCAGCTTGTCAGATAACGCACCTCACAGTCACAGACCCAGGGGTTCTTGGACAGGTAGACATATGGGATATCGAGTAATTTGGAAAAAAACTGGTTTGGCATGACCTTGAGACGATTGTCCTCCACATCAAAGGTCTTGAGAATTTTGGTGGTAATGACGGACAGCAGTGACAAAGGCAGCACATGGATGAGGTTTTGGGAGAGATCCAGAACCTCCAGGGTCTCCAGGTCCTTGAAGGTGTCCTCATTCAGAGTGTGCAGCTGGTTCGCACGCAGGTAGATCTCCATCAATTTGGATGCCGCAACAAAAGCAGATCCTGGGAGTTCTTGGAGCCTGTTACCAGAGAGACGGAGGACTCTTAGAGAGGGGAGGATCAGGTCTGACATCTTCTCGAGTGATGACACTTTGTTCCGGGAGAGGTCTAACTCATGCAACTTGTGGAAGCTCTGGTAAGAGGTCCAGGACAGCGACACAAACTCATTGTCTGTAAGAACTATGACTTCTGTTGCTGGATCGATTGATGGGACAGCGCTCAGAGTCATCCCAGTGCAGTTCACACGTGCTCGGTGATCTGGATTCCTGTCACTATGGCAACAGTTAGTCATACTCAGGCATAAGTTATACCAAATCAGGAGAAAAAAGGTGAACCTCATTGTGATGATAGCGGTGACACCTGTCAGGTGAAAAACAGAGAAGATTGTTATAATGTAAGACTGACTATTATAATTCAATAAGAGTCTTGTATTATTTTATAGAGGCCAGTTGATAATAAGCACTTGATTGGGAGCACATCAGGGAGTTCTGGGCAGTCACCTGCACTGGATCCTATAAAATGATACATTTTACCTTCTGTTACATTTCCTTTCTTTAACACACATAACGTCAGACAACTCTTGAATTTAAATTGATTAATTGAAAACCAATATTAAATATTAATAATATTAATTGGCTTGGAGTCATGGACCAGGTTGTCTCTCACACACTCATTAAATAGTTCCTTCGAGGCTGTTGCTCATAGACATTGTGCTCTAACTTGTGGGCTACTGCAATCAAAATTGAAACCAAGAAATTTGGAATACATTTCTGATACTAAATTAACATGTAATCTGCAAACCAATTCCCATTATAATTTATAATATAACGTTTACTTATTAATAAGTATTTGCATTGGTATTTTGTTTGTTAATTACTATTTGAGATAAATAGACAAATACTGGAAAGCAAATTTGCAGTTCAGCCATTTTCTGTATGAGCATGGGAAGAGTGAGAGGGGGCCTTGGACTGCAATTTTGAATTCACCCCATTCATCTCTTGACCCTCAATTCTAAAATCATATCATGCATTGTTAGTAACCCTGGGCAAGTGCATCTGCTAAATCATAATAATTTGCAGTTTATTTGCCCAGTCATGAATAGTCATTTCACGTACTATATTGTCAAGCCTAAATGTGTTTTTTAATCAGAAATCATAGAATAAGCACTTTAAAAATTAACATGGTAAATGTAAGACAAGTAATCCATCCTTGCTTAACAAACTAAACCATTATACTTACATAATGATTAAGGTAACATACCTCCCTGCAAAACTACTTGAGTCAAATCCACAAAACCCACTATAAATCTTTCTTGTCACAGACTCTAATTTGCACTCATCTAGAGTTAATATTTCAGTAAAAACCAGCAGAATTTGAAAACTGATCAGTGTGAAAAAGGATCTGCGAAGTGGTGGCCTTATGTCTACAATATAAATTATGTGATTAACGCTCTGCCAGGGATTTATGAAATATAAATACAGGTATTATTCATATATGAACATCTCATTGTGTTGTTCCAAAAATTGTTCACAAGGAATTCCAGCAAATACCTATACTGATTTCTGGGTATCAGCAAGTGTAATACAGTCAGCATTGTTGTGACCCTTGTTAAAGGTGCATGATAAAAAAAATACTGTTTTTTATAATAGTAATAGTATCATAATAGTCATATGATGTGATACCAACCACTGAAATTATTTAGTCCATTACATAGTGTTGGCTCTTGAGCAGGACAGTTTATATAGCCATATTTTCTCAAAGTTTCTACTTACAGTTTATTTGGTAAGTGATAAGTGCTCACAGTTAAAAAAGGCCCATTTTTGCTCTGCACTGAAAATACTCTGCGGAAAACCAATTAATTTTCTCCATTTTGTTTTTATAAAAACCTCAAATGACCCCATAACATATTCAATATTTGTTTTAACAAGTTTAAAGTAGAAAATAGGACCAAATCTCCTTACTTTATTTCTCTTCAGTTTTTCCCAATCATGTCATCCCAATATTATTAGTCCATAAATCTACAGTTACTTCTGTTATGCTTACTTCTGTACTCTGCTACAATGTCCTTTAAAGAGTGTCTGTGTGGTTTTTAGGGTTTGTCTCCATGAGGGTGTGTGTGTGTGTGTGTGTGTGTGTGTGCGTGTGCGTGGAAAAAGATCTTCTCATAAACAGGTTTCCTCATGTCTGCTGCAGAGTCATGTACCAAAATGGATTATCTTAGTTCCTCCGCATTCTCCTGTCACTCAGTCTCCCTGACTCAGCTCTAAAGAGCTCAACTCCAGGATAAGAGTCAGTGCACTATTATGGCACAACATAAATAGCAACAGCAAATTTACCAACAGCCCTGAATCGAGAGTAAGATAGCCTATCTGTGCCCAACATACTGACTGTACAGGGTTGTATCCTCAACAGACATAATGTAACCAACCAAACACACACACACACACACACACACACACACACACACAAGTCAAATTTGAAAGAAATCTGCATTAGTCATTAAGATTCCTGGAACAGGACAGTGGCAGTATATACATGTGACATGTTGTTCATGATTCATAAAATAGGATGAGTTTACCTGCAGGCGTTTGTCTTTCAGTTCAATCTTGACACATTCATTTATTTCCATAACCGATATGAGATAAATGCTATCCCTTATAGTGATTGATGCTATTGATTTATACGACTTTTGAAAGTTGTGTCCAGTTCCGCTTCCATACACTGTTTTAAGGTGTAGAAACAATGTGAAGAATGTTAATGGCAGCAAAACCAAAACTGACCACCATTTTCAAGCACACAACTAGGTTTCAAAGGATAAACCATGAGAAATGAAATCTACTGTATAAACAAAAAATATTCATTGCACTGTAATCCCCAGTGATTTTGTCCAACTTACTTATGCGTAATGACCATGGCGCTTTCCCCCTAAATCCTATCTAATAATCCATCACACAGAAAGGTTTTTCTGATGAGTTACGTTATAGAATTACTATATAACTAGCCAGCTATCCTGCCTGTCCTATAGCTTAAGTCCCAGCAAGAAGATGCTTAATATTATCATTCATTGTAGTTTGTGTATCAAGGCCATTAAAACAATATTTTTTTTTTTGCTTCTTGGTCATCTAGAAATATAGGTATGATGCTGAAGTTATGATTGAAGATGAGTTTCTGTCATCATTACTTAGCTAATTTGTTGAAATCGTTATCTTTAATGACAGTACAGAAATATCAGATTTTGCAAAAGAAATATCACTAGTGACTCCAGAAAACAGATAAGGCATTTGTAACCTGCATGACATAGTCATTAAAAAGATGACAGTTCCACTTCCCAGAGTAAGGGAGGTCACAGCATCATGTCACCAAAAACAAGAGTCCCGTTGTCACCTTATTAGGTTTCCATTTTTAAATATATTCTGTAACTATGTGTTGTAACCTACGCATGCATTAGATTTGGACCCAAGAAATGCAGTCCTCAGATATTGTGTTGCTTATATACAGTAAAAGCAATGTTACTTTTGTGAATTACACATAAAAACCTAGCTGTGATGTCTGCTGTGTGCACTCAGTAGCCTATATGGGGCTGTGAAGAAAAAGTGTAGTGATGCATGGTAGGGTCCTGTACTTCATTTACATACATTATTTGGACTATGAAGAGTCCAAATGGCAATATTAATTTGCATTCAGATAACACCACAGTGTACTCAAGTGCCCATACCCTTAGGTATGCTAAGAAAATCTGCTTTCAATAGTATTCAGAGTAATTAGCATAATTTGAAGCTGGTTATAAAGGCTTGACTTTTACATGCAGGCTTTGTTCAATCAGGAGTTACCACAGATGACACTTTAACATTCATATTGAGAAAAATTGAGTTAGCATTTTTTTTCAGTTAATTGCAAGGTTAAAAATAAATAAATAAATAAAATAACTTGTCTGAAGATTTTCTTCCTGGACATGATTTTGGTGATATAATTTATACGCACACTGCAACGTCATACTGGTGTTGTTGGACTCAGTTTGTCAATCTTGTATGACTTCAGACATTGCATCACAAAGTATACTCTTCTCAATGTGCATGTAGCCGACTACGTAACAAACACGAACCATCCTTAATATTGTTGTACACAAAAGCTGACACTTTAACATTCATATTGAGAAGATTGTGAAAAATTGAGTTAGCATTTTTTTCCGTTATGGCATAAGTCATGTTTTCCTTAATTGCAAGGTTGAAAATAAATAAATAAATAAATAAAATAACTTGTCTGAAGATTTTCTTCCTGGACATGATTTTGGTGATATCATTTATACGCACACTGCAATGTCATACTGGTGTTGTTGGACTCAGTTTGTCAATCTTGTATGACTTCAGACATTGCATCACAAAGTATACTCTTCTCAATGTGCATGTAGCCGACTACGTAACAAACACGAACCACCCTTAATATTGTTGTACACAAAAGCTGTATTTTTTAATATGTCCACTGAGGAAATGTATTATGGTTCAACAAATTAAACACATCTAAGCTTAAACAGATCATGTATCCCTGCTTACATATCATACACATTTAATCCGGAATGAGAGACCTTTGCCCTCTAGAACGGCAGCTGCCTGTCGCTTGCTTGCTGAGGATAGGAGCAGCAGATGGGCTCTCCCCTATTTTTAATTTCCATTATTCCTGTCATGATGGAATGCATCCCGACATGCCAGTTAAACGATGTTCACAAAGCTTACTTTCTGGGGCATTTAAGCGCAGGGGACCAGAGTCCCCATTGTGATCTTTTAATCTCCCTTTCTACACTGCAATCCACTCCTATTCCTACTGGGACTCTTGTATAGCAGATTAAGGCAACTTCACAAAAACACACCTTTAAACTCACAGTTACATTCCTTTACAGCAGTGATTTTGAACCTTTTCTGATCCAGGGGACCCCCATCATAATAAATTTAAATGAGTACTGTATTTTAAAAAAAAAAAGGTTTTGTACTCTGAAATACTTTCCCAAATCTATATAATGTTATTGCATATCAAGTCTGGCCAGGGACCCCTACAGTACCTTCAAGGACCCCTGTTGAAAGTTGAAAACCCAGGGTTTACAGAAATAGTGGCATTTTCCAGTAAAAAAACTGGAAATTCGGATCCAGTTCAGCTGGAAATTTCATACATTAGTGTGCCGTCCACTGGGTGCTATCTCTGCTTGCACATACACACTCAAACCTACACCACCATGGAGAGGGACAAGCCAAGGTCAGGAAATACAAACACTCAGATCATCACTGGTCTTTTTCTTATATTCCTTTATTTAAGTTTTACGTTCTCAAGCTCGGTTTACCATCAACTTATACAGTCGTGCCCTTCCCAGTCTTTCCCAATCAAAAAAACAAAGAACTGAAAGGCCAACGAAAAAAATAAAGCAGAAGAAGAGAGGCAGACCACACAGAGGTCTAGTTCAAGCCAGGAGGTCTAGTACAGATTAGGCGGGAAAGGGGTGGGGTTAACTGGTTCCATTTGTAGTCGAGGAAACCAAACAAAGTGGCCCCAAGTGGACAAGCTCAAAACAAGTGACAGGGTCACAAGCAAGGCTTTTTCTCAAAGGCATGTGTGTGTAGTGCTGTTGGTCTGGATGGGTATGGTAGAGGTCTGCATGGACGTGGTGGCTTAGGTAAGGGTGGGCATGGTGGTGTTCGTCTGGGTAGGAATGATGGTGTTGGTCTGGGTGACTGCAGCGGTTTGGTTAGATGGGAGGACATACCCAGAAGACAGGGTAGAACTGATGTCTGTAGTGAGGGGTGCTGAATCCATGTCACCAGAGGGAGAGCAGTATTCATCATCAGTCAAGTCAATGATGGCTTGATCCTTTAGTCGACTCGGGCTGTCACACACCACACTCTCTGGGTCATTTATAATATTGGATGGACCTGTATGCACATAGATGTTGTGACCCTGATCCTCCAGCCAGCTTGTCAGATAACGCACCTTGCAGTCGCAGACCCAGGGGTTCTTGGACAGGTAGACATATGGGATATCAGGTAACTTGGAAAAGAACTGGTTTGGAATGACCTTGAGACGATTGTCCTCCACATCAAAGGTCATGAGAATTTTGGTGGTCATGACGGACAGCAGTGACAAAGGCAGCACCTGGATGAGGTTTTGGGAGAGGTCCAGAACCTCCAGGTTCTCCAGGTCCTTGAAGGTGTCCTCATTCAGAGTATGCAGCTGGTTCGCACGCAGGTAGATCTCCGTCAATTTGGATGCCGCAGCAAAGGCAGATTTTGGGAGTTCTTGGAGCCGGTTACCAGAGAGACGGAGGACTCTTAGAGAGGGGAGGATCAGGTCTGAAATGTTCTCTAGTGATGAAACTTTGTTCTGGGAGAGGTCTAACTCATGCAACTTGAGGAAGCTCTGGTAAGAGGTCCAAGACAGGGACACAAACTCATTGTCTGTAAGAACTATGACTTCTGTTGCTGGATCGATTACAGATGGGACAGTGCTCAGAGTCATCCCTGTGCAGTTCACACGTGCTCGGCGATCTGGATTCCTGTCTGTATGGCAACAGCTAGTCTTAGCTGTAGTGACAGGTGCTGAATCCATGTCACCAGAGGGAGAGCAGTATTCATCATCAGTCAAGTCAATGATGGTTCGATCCTTTAGTCGACACGGGCTGTCACACACCACACTCTCTGGGTCATTTACAATATGGGATGGACCTGTGTGCACGTAGACGTTGTGACCCTGATCGTCCAGCCAGTATGTCAGATAACGCACCTCACAGTCACAGACCCAGGGGTTCTTGGACAGGTAGACATATGGGATATCAGGTAATTTGGAAAAGAACTGGTTTGGCATGACCTTGAGACGATTGTCCTCCACATCAAAGGTCTTGAGAATTTTGGTGGTCATGACGGACAGCAGTGACAAAGGCAGGACATGGATGAGGTTTTGGGAGAGGTCCAGAACCTCCAGGTTCTCCAGGTCCTTGAAGGTGTCCTCATTCAGAGTGTGCAGCTGGTTCGCACGCAGGTAGATCTCGGTCAATTTGGATGCCGCAGCAAAGGCAGATTCTGGGAGTTCTTGGAGCCGGTTACCAGAGAGACGGAGGACTCTTAGAGAAGGGAGGATCAGGTCTGAAATGTTCTCTAGTGATGAGACTTTGTTCCGGGAGAGGTCTAACTCATGCAACTTGTGGAAACTCTGGTAAGAGGTCCAGGACAGGGATACAAACTCATTGTTTGTAAGAACTATGACTTCTGTTGCTGGATCGATTACTGATGGGACAGTGCTCAGAGTCATCCCAGTGCAGTTCACACGTGCTCGGTGATCCGGATTCCTGTCACTATGGCAGCAGCTAGTCATAGTTAGACATAGGTTATATAAAATCAGGAGAAAAAAGGTGCACCTCATTGTGATGATAGTGGTGACACCTGCCGGGTAAAAAAACATAGAAGATTGTTATAATATAAGAGTAACTATTTTAATTCAATTGCAGTATTGTATTATTTTATACAGGCCAGTTGATAATAAGCACTTGATTGGGGGCACATCAGGGGAGTTATGGGCAGTTATTTGCACTGGATCCCATAATATGATTCATTCATGACTTCAGACAAGTCTTGAATTTAAAATGAAAAGCAATATTGAATATTAATAATATTAAATAGAAGTTCAATAGGCTTGGAGTCATGTGGACCAGGTTGTCTCCCTACGCATGCATTAAATAGTTCCTTTGAGGCTGTTGCTCATAGACATTGTGCTCTTGCAGGCTACTGCATTCAAAATTAAACCAAGAATACATTAATTACGGTAAATTAACATGCAAGTTGCAAACAAATTCCCAATAAAATTTATAATATAACGTTTACTTATTAAAAATTATTTACATTGATATTTTGTTTGTTAATTACTATTTTTAAATACTGGGAAGCAAATTTCAAATGTGCAAATTTGCAGTTCAGCCATTTTCTGTATGAGCATGGGAAGAGTGAGAGGGGGCCTTGGCGTGCAATTCACCCCATCCATCTCTTGACCCTCAATTCTAAAATCATATCATGCATTGTTAGTAACCCTGGGAAAGGGCATCTGCTAAATCATAATAATTAGCAGTTTATTTGCCCAGTCATGAATAGTCATTTCACGTACTATATTGTCAAGCCTAAATATATTTTTAAATCATAAATCATAGAATAAGCACTTTAAAAATCAACATGGTAAATCTAAGACAAGTAATCCATCCTTGCTTAACAAACTAAACTATTACAGTATACTTCCATAATAATTAATAAGGTACTTCCCTTCCCTGCAAAACTACTTGCCGCTCAAGTAGAACCCACAAAACCCACTATAAATCTTTTTGGACTCTAATTTGCACTCATCTAGAGTTAATATTTCAGTAAAAACCAGCAGAACGTGCAAACTGTTCAGTGTGAAAAAGGATCTGTGAAGTGGTGGCATGATGTCTACAATATAAATTGTGTGATTAACTCTCTGCCTGGGATTTATGAAATATAAATACAGGTATTATTCATATAGTGCATATATCTCATTGCGTTATGCCAAAAACTGTTCACAAGGAATTCCAGCAAATACTATACTGATTTCTGGGTATCAGCAAGTGTAAGATGTACAGTCAGCATTTCTGTGACCCTTGTTAAGGGTGCATGATAAGAAAATACTGTTAATATCATAAGGTATAGCAATATGACGTGATAATTACCAACCACTGCAAATAATTAGTCCGCTGCATAGTGTTGGCTCTTGACCAGGATAGCTTACACAGTCACAATTTCTCAATTAAAGGTTTTACTTCCAGTTTATTTGGTCATTTATGTCTAATGATAAGTGCTCACAGATAAAAGGCCCATTTCTGCTCTGCACTGAAAATACTCACATGGAAACCAATTAATTTTCTCCATTTTGTTTTCATAAAAACCTCAAATGACCCCACACAACATATTCAATATTTGTTTTAACGTGATTAAAATAGAAAATAAGACCACATTTCCTTACTTTATTTCTGCAGTTACTTCTGTTTTGCTTTTTAAATTTAAATTAATTTATCCTTTATTTAGCCAGAAAGGTCCTGTTGAGATACAATAGCTCTTCTTTCAGGGAGTCCTGCTTACTTCTATGCTCTGCTACAATATCCTTTCAAGAGTGTCTGTGTGGGTGTTAAGGTTTGTGCCCATTAGGGTGTGTGATTTTCTCATAAACAGGTTTCCTCATGCAGTCATGTTCCAAAATTAATATCTCAGTTCTTCCACATCCTGCAGCCACTCATTCTCCCAGACTCAGCACTAAAGAGCTTAACTGCAGGATAAGAGTCAGTGCACTATGGCACAACATAACTAGTAACAGCAAATTTACCAACAGCTGAATTGAGAGTGAGATCTGTGGCCAGCACTCTGACTGTATGAGGTTGTATCCTCAACGGACAGAGAAAATGCAACCCCACATACACATACGCACACACACAGCTTGGAAAGTCAAATAAAAAACAGCTGCATTACTGTCATTAAGATTCCTGGAACAGGACAGTCACAGTATAGAGACATGTGTTGTTCATTGTTCAAAAAGTGAAATAAAGGGTGAATGAGTTTACCTGCAGGCTTTAGTGTTTCAGTTCAATCTTGATACATTTATTTATTTCTATAACCCATGTGAAATAAGCGCCAAGCATGCCTTATAGTTATAGTGATTGATGTTATTGATTTATCCCAGTTTTTAACATTGAGTTCAGTTCCATCTACATGCACTGGCGTAGAAACAATGTGAAGAATGCTCTTTCAAGCACACAACTATGTCTCAAAAGATAAACCATGAGAAATGAAATCCATAAACAAAAATTATACATTGCACTGTAATCTCCAGTGATTTTGTCCCATCTTACTTATTATTTGTAATGACAACGGAGCTTTTCCCCTGAATCCTATCCATTAATCCATCATACAGAAAGGTTTGGCTGATGAGTTACGGTACAGAATTAATGTATAACTGGCCAGCTATCCTGCCTGTTCTATAGCTTCAGTCACAGCAAGAAGATTAAACTATCAGTCATGGTAGTTTGTGTATCGAGACCATTTAAAAAAACATTTTATTTAATTTTTTGCTTCTCGGTCATCTAGAAATATAGGTATGATGCTGATGCTTATATTTGAAAATGAGTTTCTGTCATCATTACTATGATGTCAATTACGTAATTTGTTGAAGTAGCTATCTAGTTAATTTGGTTAATGACAGTACAGAAATACCTTAGTTCAGCCATTGCAAAAAATATGGGGCTGTCCAGATCTCACTAAAGCACTGCATTTCAGTGTTGTGATACATGGTAGGGCCCTGTACTTCATTTACATACATTATTTGGACTATGAAGAGTCCAAATGCCAATATTCATTTGCATTCAGTGTACTCAAGTGCCCATACCCTTAGGTATGCTAAGAAAATCTGCTTTCAATAGTATTCAGAATAATAACTTGAAGGGTTTCTTCTCCTGACATATTTTTCCATAGAGTTCAATAGGAAAATTTGTCAGGAGAAACAACCCTTAAAGTGATCCATCCATATCTACTGTATATCGGGCAGCAGAGTGATGGCTTAAAGCTTGTTTGATACCTCAGACCCTTGATGACTTATAGCCATTTCGCCAACCATGTATTCCATACTGTTCCAGCATAATTTAGAGCTAAATCTAGCCCCACCCCCAATTCCCATAGAGATCTATTCAAATGCAGAGAAGTATCGCTTGTAAGAGTATCAGAAAATAAGACATTGAGTCTTTTGATATTGTTGTGTCACAGACATCAGGAAGTCATGGCATGCAAAGGATATGCGACCAAATATTTCAAATGATTACTTTATTCTATATTATGTTAAACGGTCCAATATTGGGGGGGGGGGGGGGGGCTATGTACAAAAGGTTCTACAATCTCTAAACGGTTCATCCGATATGGATGAAAATACCCTCAAATTAAAGCTGACAGTCTGCAGTTCAACCTCATTGTCATTGTATCCTTTCAAACTCAAAGTGCTAGAGTACAGAACCAAAATAACAAAAAATGTGTCACTGTCCAATTATGGTGCTCACTGTATGTTTAATGTAAAGCACTTTGGGCCACAGTTCATTGTATGAAAATGTGCTTTAGTAATAAACATTGCACCGGCGGTGCGCATGGCGCAAGCAGGGGGTATTGTTTTCGCTCCTGCCTGTGCGTGTGTGTGTCTATCTGTCTGTCTGTCCCTATCATCTATAACTCGCACAATTCTACTCCGATTGTGATGAAATTTTGTGAAAATGTTGACAGTTGGGCATTGACCTGAATCTTGAATTTGTTTCCCAATCAGTCAATGCCCGACTTCACAGTGCAAGATCAAATTTTTAGCCCCATGCATATTACGTTCAGATTAGCACACACGTGGGTGACACATCTCAGTGCCATTCTAGTTATTATTATTCCTTTTTTATTTGCAAAAGCTGTTCTGAGGACTTTGTACACCAAAACCTTTGTGTAGTTCTTATGATCTCTGCTTTCAAGCTTTGATTACATTCCAGGTACAAAACGTAAGAACTAAGCAAGGGGGCAAAGCTTTTGACTTCCTGGCTCCTTTGTCCTGCAATAACCTTTAGAAAACACCTGAGAGAGCTTAAATTCAATAATATGAGTAAGGAATGAATAATTCAGGCAGCATTGCTGGAAGTGTGTAACTGTATTTAACCATCGGTATTCTTTGTTTTATTGTGCATTAGAAATCTTATTGCACGATTCTATGTACATACTGAGCTGCTCCCTTGGCCATGTCACCCTTGTAAAACAGATTCTGTATTTCAATAGGTCTGCCTTGTTAAATAAAGGATGTTGTAAAAGAAATGTAGTTAAGAAATGTAATTGTAAAATAAATGTAGTTAATGAGAAAGACCTGCCAACATAACTTTTCCAACATTAAACACTTCACACTACACTGTGACTGTATGACTCCAGACCTTAGATCACAGAGCCAACTTCTGAATGTGCATGTAGCCGACTATCTAACAAACACAACCCATACTTAATATTGTAGTACAGAAAAGCTGCATTTTTAATATGTCCACTGAGGAAATGCATTATGGTTCCACAAATTAAACCTATCTAAGCTTAAACGGATCACGTACTGTATCCCCGCTTACATACTGTACACATTTAATCCAGAATGAGAGACCTTTGCCCTCTGGAACCGTGGAACGGCAGCTGCCTATCGCATGCTGGAAATAGGAGCAGCAGATGGGCTCTCCCCTATTTTTAATTTCCTTTATTCCCATCATGATGGAATGCATCCCAACATGCAAGTTAAACGATGTTCACAAAGCTTGTTTTCTGGGGCACTTAAAGGGAAATTCCACCGAAAAATGATGTTCGATTTGTTGAAGAGTAGCTGTCCTCCTGATTAAAATGATCTCTCAGCCAACTCTCTACATGTACTGAGCAGACGTATAACCCCAAACTACTGCGCATGTTCCAGGTACCCGTTTTGAGTCTCCAGAGAAAAACGGGGAAAATACAGCCATTCACAAGGCTAAGCTGTATTTAGGAAACAGCCCTTCAATTCATCTACTTTTGCTATAGTGAAAGGTTTTCACTGAAAACATATTAGATAGCCTAGCCAGAAGTCTGCAAGACTTACTTGTTACACATTTCTCCTCCCGGTCCACCAGTCATCGTTTACCCGAGGCACTCCCGCTTCAGCTGCCGCTTTCGGTTAATCTCCTCAGCAGTGTATTTGGGCTCAAAACAGTAGTCGTCCACCTCCGATTTAAGGAAAATTTCTCAGAAGGTGTCATCTAGCGCATGGTCCACTGTCCATTGTTGGAAGCCATTGTACTGGAATAATTGATAACGTTAACTTAGCTAAGAACTCTGAGCTAGCTCGCAAGCTAATGCTGTTTACAGTTGCAACAGGTTCACCGCCTCTGGCCGTGTTTGAATTAGCGCACTTGCCTACTCTTGAGTATGCCAGTTGAGTATACTTTTTCAAAAAAGGTTAAAGTATGTGACAAAACAGTAAGCAGTAGCAATACAGTATGCTAGTACACAGTAGGCTACACAGGAAGCAGCCAGCAGCTTTCAGTCACACCTCCATCACATAGCATGGTTGGGGTCTCCAAATTCCAAAACTTACCCGCTCACTGTAATTTTTCAGAAATGAGGAAAGGTAGAGGCATACGTCATTTTGACGTATAGGCAAACTCTACCAAATTTGCAACTTTAGCTGTCGATATTTCCATTCACAGATTGATTTGGCCAGCCACAGAGAAGACTTAATCAGTTGCGCCTTGATCTGGTAAATAAGGTTTATGTCGATTTTCAGTGGAAATGCCCTTTAAGCGTAGAGGACCAGAGTGCCCATTATGATGTTATAATCTCCCTTTCCAAACAACATTATACTCCTACTGTTATTCTTGTACAGCGGAGGAATGCTTCTTCACACTTCACAAAAAAAAAAAAAACCTTTTAAACTCACAATTGCATTCCTTTACAGGAATAGTTGCATTTTTCAGTGCAAAAAAGGGAAGTTCGGATCCAATTCAGATGGGAATTTCATTAAATAGTGTGCCGTACATTGGGTGCGGTCTCTGCTTGCACAAACACACTCAGACCTACACCAGCTTGGAGAGGGACAAGCCATGCTGGACAAGCTCAGGAAATACAAACACACAGATCATCACTGGTCATTTTTTTATATTCCTTTATTTAGGTTTCATGTTTTCAAGCTCGGGTTACCATCAACTTATACAGTTGTGCCCTTCCCAGTCTTTCCCAATCAAGAAAAACAAAGAAGTGAAAGGCACAAAAATAAAACAAAAAAAAGAGAGGGAGACCACTTTGTGTGGGTTTCGTCCATGAGAGGTCTAGTTCAAGCCGTGAGGTCTAGTACAGGTTAGGCAGGAAGGGAGTAGGGTTCACTGGTTCCATTCGCAGTCGAGGAAACCGAACCAAGTGGCTGCGAGCAGACAAGATCAAAACGACGCAGAAACCGAGAGGGTCACAAGCAAGGCTTTCTCTCAAGGACCCGAAGCCAAACCGTCAAGGCAGTTGAATTTGTATCTGAATGATCCTTTTGATCACATGATCCTTTCATTTGCTTTAAACCCCGGTGACAGGCATCCCACAGGCATCCCACAGGCATCCCTCACACAGTCCGGACCCACGCAGGGAACAAAGGAAGGAAACGCTGGTTTCCGCAGCAGCTTCCCGTGCGCTGGGTGAGTAGAGTAGTGACAGCAGAGTATATGGGAAATGACTGCAAAAGCAATGACACAAAATGATCATAACAACGCGGAGGTACAAAGGGCAAGAGAGAACATTAAAATATTAGAAACTTGGAAACACACACACTAATAGTGGTAAAAGCAGAAGCCGGGATGCTGTACGTTAAACAGAAATAAAGGCAAAGAGGAGGAAGAATCCAAAAAAAAAAAACAAGCACAAACCCAGAAATTCAGAAACACTCTGTAAATCGATTGTCCTAAATAAAAAATTAAAAACTGAAAATAAAATTTAAAAGAAAAACTCACTTCGTTCACTGCAGTATGGCAATGCATTAACGTCCTTCCTCCATTGCATCTGTGAAATTGCATTTTTATGTGGGGCAGCCCATTTCATTCTGAACGCTTGCCCACATCCATTTATTTCTCCTCCTTCCTTTTGTCGTCTTAGCTGTGCGTCTCATGCACCTGGTAACAGCGCATGTCCAAGGTCTCAAGTCAAATGAGTCATTCTCATTTGGTTCAAATCGTCCTATTCGTAAGTTGCATTCTTGATGGGGGTGAAAAAACCTCTAAACTTACTCCCAGTGGACCCTCTTTCATCCAGTCAAAAGTCAAAGGTTAAAATCCTTACAGAGCTTTTCTCAAGGAGCTCATGCAGTTCAGTCTGATGGTTGTTTGGAGGCCCAGTAGTGAGTTATTGTGTAATAGAGTAACACAAGCCCAGCTAACATATCGGCAGTCGGGTTGGACAGTCTGTGGTTACACCATCTTCCCTGACTCATCAAATAAAAAAAATAAAAAACTTGCTTAAAACCTCTTTGTACAACAGAAAACTGGTTAAGGATTGAATAGAAGAAAAGAGCACCGTGGGGTCACACACACGCTATGCTTTAATTACACAATGGTCGAGATTTTTTAAACGTTTCATACAAGTAGAGTCACATGTACAGAGCGGTAAGCTCTCCTCCGTAATGCTGCTGCAACATTTCTCATCTCTTATATTCTCCATATGACTCAAGGGGCCACTACAGACTTTTCAGTCTATTGGAAACATAAAGTATCCAACTTCCAGGCCTACTCGGGAAGTTAATTTAAGCATATATTAAGATGAAATGGTAACAGAAAGAATAGCAGCCTTGGGCAGATGAATAGTATGACGGATGTCCACCTCTTCTTCCTTTTTCTGGTTAAACTGCTACTTACTCCATTGTTCCTGACATTTGCGATTTAACAGGGACTCAGTGGGTGTGTTCCTACATTCAAATCTCACCTACAGCAGGAGAACCTGCACTCTGGTGTCTGGTCCTAAAACAAACAACTGCAGTCTTGGGCTCAGCCGTTTCAGATCCGCAGATGCGACGTGGCCAAAGAACTGCAACCTTACAGAGATTGTCTGAAAGGAAATACTCCTACGTCTCTGATGCCACTTCGGAGAGAATTTCAAAACCAAACCGATATTACCGGCTCTCGTTTGAAATTTCAAAACCAAACCGATTTTACCCTCCCACATCAGGGCCTCTTCCGCGCACAACGCGCTTTCATTTATTTCACCTTCGCTGACCAATAACTAACCTTGACTATGACACATTCTACAACTACCCAGTTCATTAATGTCTGCAGCTAAAACCTGACGGTTACATTCAGGCCAGTCGGCCGCTGCCCTCCGGTCCCTGCAGTGAGGACAGTCCGAAGTGGAGAGAATCTTACGGCACTGCGCCGTTGAGCTCTCACGGGTCGGGTGTTGTGGTGAACCGTCTCATTCCTCACTGAACTGCACTTAAATCCTTTTCCTCCAACCAACGTCTCAGCCGCTTCCTACCATTTCTGTGCCAAAACCATTTCCGCGGCACCAAGATTTGGCACCATGACAACCATCCAGTAACACTGAGCTGAAATACTCCACGGTGTTGCGTGGTTTGCGGTTAATCATTTTAAAAATACAAAACTGAATTTAGTTTAAATTACGCTCAACAGCCACTTCCACACCCTGCATCTACGTTCTGTGTTTCAACTTGGCATGTGATGCCGGTACAGATCACTGCCGCCTGCTCAGATTTCTCTCCGTTGCGGCGCACGTTTTCCACTATGCACACGTGGGTAAAACAATCCATTCCCAGCATGCCACTACGGCGCAGGGTTAGCGAGCTCCCCGTCGCTGCCATCCTGAGAGGAGCGCTCAGGTGCCCTTTACCTGCTGCTCGCACCTCCTCGCCTGTACCTGCTCGCACCTCCTCAGGCCCAGCGGTGAAGAGCAAAGTGGGCTGCTGCATTCTGACTGTAAAACACCAGTGACCGCGCATGTGTGAGCTTTCAGGTGCTTAACTTGGGGTGCGACGTGTGTTTATCTTTATTCCCGCACCCCCCCTAACCAGTAAACCACTACTGTGCCCTCAAACAATCATCCACTTACTCAATAGCTGCTTGATTTCATCCTTCAGCTCGTGGTAAAAACAAACGCCAAAGTTAATTGTCTTTTAAAGAATACATCGGTCGTTGCTGGGAGGGAAAGTTCTCACCTCGCAGGGTCTTCCATTTTAGTGTCGTCACAATGGGGGAAATAACGAGGTCACAGCAAGCAGCATCCTGCTCCGATTAATCTGACCAATAACATAAAACCACAACACACCCCCATCGTGGGAGAGGAGACCCACATGCACACCACAGACACACAGTAAAAGGGCCCCTCTCCTACCTCTGTCAGTCTGCTCCTACTCCTGCAGCTCCTCCTCCTCCTCCTCCTCCTCCTCCTAGTCTACCTCCTCTCCAGATCAGCAGAGCTCAAAGGGTACACAGGACACACTTCAGACCACTTTCATTATGGCCACAAGTAACCTGTCGATTATGAGGCACGACTTAAAATTCAATTTAAATTAATTTCCATTAGAAAAAAGAAAGACGTGTATATATATATATATATATAGTTTGCTTAATTTATCAACGCCCACAGCCCACAAATTAAATCCAGCAACATAAAAAAATGAACAGCTAATCATGATAAAATCATTTATGGATTAAACAAAAAACACACAAACAAAAAAAATAAAAAACACTTCACCTAATGGCTAACAGAAATGTTCTGAGCTTAACGGCGTTAGCGCTGTGAGGAATCTAAGGTGATTTGATGGGTTGAGGTCAGGGCATGAAATTAACTTTTTCACCCACTGGCCAGAGTGGCTTGTGGATTCTAAAAATCACCATTTTACCAGCCAATTGACCTTTTACAATATCACACAACCTGGGTGGTTACCAGCCAAAGTGGCTGCTAGAGTAGAACATCTTCCCAGCCACAATAACAATTTTGATTGTGGCCGGTGGCTGGTATACAGCATTTGGTTGGTGGCGGGTGTTAATTTCACACCCTGGTTGAGGTCAGTTATACATGATAGTTGTGGAGCGGGGCTGAACCGATGAAGTAAAACCACATGGAAAGGCACCCCATTTATGACCCCCCACCCAACACCCCCATCTTTACTGTCACCAAATACAGTATTTCTAGACCTCCCAAAGCATTGTAGAGGCTGTGTCACTCTCAAACAGTCTTAAAGAAAACAAAAAAAACAAAAAACAAACAACCTACAATATCAACAGCAACTCAAGAGTAAAACAGCATCATGTTACAGTTTACAGACCACGTACATGCCGGTGCCAGAGCGAACCCGGCTCGCCGGCCAGGCTTCTCCGACACCGGACAACAAAAATATCTTTGGGTGTTTCAGTAGCTAAATGTTAATTTACCCACCCGTCCCAATTCCCTCCCCTCCATAGCATTCTACAGCAGCTTGCGGTAGACACGCACATCTCACACAAACGCATATACAGACACAGCACTCCGACGGATGTAAACATCAGTCTCCCATACGTATTAGCTATATATATATATAAATTCTGTGCATGTGTGTGGGTGGGGGGGGGGGGGGGGGGGGGGGGAGTTCAGAGAGTGAAATACAAGGTATAATTTTGAGGTTATTGTCAAGGGCCTGGGAAAATGTGAACAGGAGAGGAAGGAAGGGGTGTGTACTGTGTACGTAAGGGCTTTGTAGTTAAGGCCCAGCGTTTTCCCCACTGCGAGTACTAGCCTCTGCTCTTTGTACATTTCAACGCTGACGCTCAAACAGGGCGTTAACCGTCTAAACTGCCAGTCCTTGTTCTGAGAGACATTCGACATGTGAGGAATTTTTCTGTGCACGTTCCCGTTCCCGTCTTCCTGAAGCCTTCCTTTTTGGGGTGTAGTGATGAGCCTAACAGTGGATTTCAGAATTGTGTGTGAAATGAGTGTCTTTAGTGCTCCACGGGTCCTCAGAACGCATGTTATTTCAGCGTTGTTTAACACTAACGCACCTGGCTTCTGCAAATCTGAGGGAGGCGCAGTTCTTGTTCTACCCGTGTCTTTGGAACAGCCTGCTCACTTGCTGACTCGTTTACCAGCTTGGCCTTAAAACGGACAAAAACGCCGCCATGCCCTGTTCGGGCCAGTATTAATGCCAATTCAGGCAACAACTACCCTCCCACGTGAGCCGTGTCCTACTGTGAGTCTCAGCTGGGCCCTAAACAGCGAGAGAGTGTGTGCGTGTGTGTGTGTGTGTGTGCGTGCCTGTGTGGGTGTGGGTGTGTGTGTGTGTGTGCGTGCCTGTGTGGGTGTGGGTGTGTGTGTGTGTGTGTGCGTGCGTGCCTGTGTGGGTGTGGGTGTGTGTGTGTGTGTGTGTGTGCGTGCCTGTGTGGGTGTGGGTGGGTGTGTGTGTGTGCGTGCGTGCCTGTGTGGGTGTGGGTGTGTGTGTGTGTGTGTGTGCGTGCCTGTGTGTGTGCTTCTGTGGAAGGAGCATGGAGTGAAACAGAGGGGACCATATAGGGAACACATCGCACAATCCACAATAATGATATTAATAACAATAATAATAACGGTAAGGTGGAGAGGAGAGTGGCCTGTGCAGGGACATGAATGGGTGAAGATCAGAGCAGATCAGCTGCTCTCAGACCGAGGGTCTCCCGGCTCTCAGACGGGGGTCTCCCTGCTCTTCAGGTCCGGAGCGCTGAACTGCCGACGCATCCTGGGCGGGGTGGTGTAGCCCTGGAATTTGGGGGTTCGCTCCCCAGCCCCCGCCTCCCCCGGGCCTCTCCTGGGGGCTGTGGTGCCGGTGGGGAGGCGGGTCCCCCTCGGGCAGGTAGCGCCCCCCGCCTCGGGGGTGGTTGTATTGCGGTTGCTGGTTGTAATAGGGGTGGTGGTAGTGTTGGTGGTACCCCGGCTTGCGCTGATTGGGGTAGCCCCCGTCCCAGGGCTGGGCGTACCCGTCTCGCTCCTGCCCGGGGTTGGAGGACTGCCGGCGGTAACGGGGCCGCCCCTGGTGGTTGGAGCCGTTGGGGGAGCCGTTGGGGCTGTTGGGGCTGTTGGGGCTGCCGTGGTTGCTGTAGTTGTTGGGGCCAGCCGAGCTGTCCAAGGAGTTCCTCCTGTATCGCCGTGGCTGCTGCTGCTGCTGCTGTTGCTGGGGAAAGTGGTTGCCGTGGTTGCTGTTGCTGTAATTGCGCTGTTGCCAGGCGCGGTGGGGGCTGGGTGTGCGCATGCGATGGTTGCCGTTGCCCCCGGGGCCCATGATCACCGGCACATGCATGGGAGGTGGGAAGGGGAGGGGCAGCAGGGGCATCACGGGCGCAGGCATAGGGGCGGAGGGAGGGGGCGGGGGCGGGGGCGAAGGTGTGTTTTTCCCGCTAGCCCGGCCCTGCGTGTCTCCATCTCTTTCCACCTGCTCACCCCCCTCTCCTTCACCTCCTCCTCCTCCTCCTCCTCCTATCTCTACCACGCCCTCCTCCCCTCCTCCCATCCCCAGCATGAAGGCAGTGGCCGGGCCCCAGGAGTAGCGGTGCTGGGGGTTGCTCTTGAAGGGGAACTTCAACTTGCAGTCCTGGGGCGGGATGAAGCGGCCGGTGCCGGGCAGGTGTGGCCCGCCCTCGGCCACGCCCCCGGCCACGCCCCTGCGCAGCCGCTTGGTGATCTGCTGCTGCTGCAGGTTCTGCAGGCGCGTCTGCTCCTGCTTCAGCCAACGCATCCGGCCCCTGCGGAACGCCGGGTCCTCCACCATCAGCTTGCTCACCCGCACCTCCTTGGGCGGCTCCTCCTGGGAGCAACGGCCGTCCTCGCTCTCCGGCCCGCTCCTTTGCGCGCCTTCCTCGCCGTCCTCCATGAGGAAGTCCTCGAGAGAGCCCTCGTCCTGCCATGAGAGGGAACGGGAGTTAGGGGTGAGGAGCACTAGGCCAGCAGTCTCGTGTCCTGGTTGTTGCCACTGTGCAGTTTCAGCTGACTAATGTAAAAGCACCAGGAAAAACTGCCTTCTAGCAGTAAACGGTAATTAAGCTTTTTTAGTTTGTATACAATGCCTTCCAACACTATATCACAAGGTACCTGCATTTAGAGACTCATAAAAATGTGCAACCAGTGATTCAGTCAGTAAAGGCCCATACTGTGAGTCCAGATTCAAACCTACCACTGAGGCACTGCATTTGCTTTTGTTTCCAACTTGTTTGGAGGGTGTACCAGCGGTCTAATCAATAAAAATGTCACAAGTCCCGCTGCCTGCACTCTGAGCAATTCACAAATTATTGGAAAACAAGGCAAGGCTGGGTAAATAGCCAGTACCATGCATTAACAAGGACAGGAATGCATTATAACATTCAGAGAAGTTTGGGGGAAAAAAACCAGATCAATACCGTAGTATAAAAACAACATGACTTCATCCATCTTGTTTGTAATTTTCTTAGAGTAGTCTGAGCATTTCACAGGTTTGCTGGATAGATTTGGAGGCTTTCCCGCTTAATGCTATACAAGGGAGTAACGTTAACTGCTAGCTATAAAAAGCTTTGTATATTGCAATTATGTAAGAGCGTGGCAGCTACTTGGAGAACCTCACTCTACTGCCACCTGATCTAATCCACTGCATGCGTGTGTGTGCGCGCGTGTGTGTGTGCACTGTGCATGTGTGTGTGTGTGTTAGTGCGTGTGTGTGTGTGTGTGTTAGTGCGTGTGTGCGTGTGTCTGCGTGCGCGTGTGCATGTGTGTGTGCGTGCGTCTGCATGTGCGTGTGTAGTGTGTGCGTCTGCGCGTGTGCGTGTACGTCTGCATGTGTGTGTGCGTGTAGTGTGTGCATCTGCGTGTGCGCGTGTAGTGTGTGTGTGCACGCGTGTGTGCGTCTGCATGTAGTGTGTGCGTCTGCGTGTGCGTGTAGTGTGTGCCTGTAGTGTGTGCGTGTAGTGTGTGCCTGTAGTGTGTGCGTGTAGTGTGTGTCTGCCTGCGCGTGTGTTACCTGCTGTCCTACCACAGGTATGATGCTCTCCATCTTCACCATGCGATCGCGTAGAGAGCGGATCTCCTCGTCCTTCATGTTGTTCTGCAGCTTCACCTCCTGCAGGATGTCCGTCAGCTTGTCGATGTGGGCCTTCAGGTCGTACACGCCCGGCTTGCCCCCCTCGCCCTCGCCCCCGCCCCCGCCCCCCTCCTCGCCCGGGCTGCGCTCCTCCCCGATGCCCACCGTGTCCCACACGTCCTGCGCCACGCTGCGCCACGTCTCCCTCTCCTGCGGGTCGCGCTTGACGTACATGCGACACAGCTCCTTCATCTTGACGATGGCCAGGGCCTCGATCTCCTGCCGCGAGTGGCGGAAGTCGCCCAGGGCCACCTCGTAGCAGATCTCCTTGACGGCCTGCATCTTGAGGTCGGGCATCGTCACGCGCTTGGGGTCCTTGCTGATGCGCCGGCGCTGGGGGATCTGATAGACCCGCAGGGGCTCCCGCTTCTTACCGCTGCTGGGCAGGCCGCAGCGCTTCACGATACACTGTACCTGGGAGAGGAGGACCAACATGCGTGTCACACTGCTGCTCCTGCTGCTTATCGTACAGAACTCTAAGGCTTTAAAGACAATTCCCAATGTTACTTTAAAATGGAATATTTTTTCATTTACTGAATAAATATTAATTTCATTTAATTCAGGCTTCAGTCATTCAGTACCCAGTTAAGAACAGGAGAATGTGGAGCTTGGGGAACAAAACACTAACATAGCAGAACAACTGCATTAGATTTGTACTGTACATGGAATACATACTGTCAGACATACTGGAGACATATGGAGTGTAGCAGAGTTTAGTACAAAAAAGAAACCAAGAGAAAATCCAAGAATCTTCTGGCACTCCGCAGAATCAATGTACTTTCACAACCTTTGAATTCTCCACATATGAATGGAGCACTTTGCAAACCGCTACTGAGATCTGTGTGAGTTGTTTTGTGAGCCAGATGGGTGGGCTGTGACCTTTGTGCCTTTGTGAGAGTACAGACACAATATGGGCGAGCGTGCTGCAGTGTGACTGTGCGCTTGCTGTCTCTGACCTTGTTGGCCGGCAGCTTCTCTCTGAGGGAGGTGATGAGCCTCCAGCTCTCCTCACATGAGCGTTTGTCTGAGTCGTCTCCACTGTCTGAGTCTGCATACTGAGGAGGAGAGGGACACAACAGGGCTCACACTGCATACTGAGGAGGAGAGGGACACAACAGGGCTCACACTGCATACTGAGGAGGAGAGGGACACAACAGGGCTCACACTGCATACTGAGAAGGAGAGGGACACAACAGGGCTCACACTGCATACTGAGGAGGAGAGGGACACAACAGGGCTCACACTGCATACTGAGGAGGAGAGGGACACAACAGGGCTCACACTGAGGAAAGTCTCAAACTGCTGCAGTCGTGAGGGCAATGAGAACAGCCGGCCACGGCAGGGCATGCAATTAAGAGTGGATGTGAGGGAGTGAGGTCGGCTCTTAGGTGTGCGTGTGTGAGTGCGTGTGTGTGTGTGTGTGTGTGTGTGTGTGTGTGTGTGTGTGTGTGTGTGTGTGTGTGTGTGTGTGTGTGTGTGTGTGTGTGTGTGTGTGTGTGTGTGTGTGTGTGTGTGTGTGTGTGTGTGTGCGTGTGAATGTCTGAGTGAGTGACAGAGCGAGAGAGAGAGAGAGAGAGAGAGAATGTCCAATCTGCAATGAGCTTGCCGTGCTACTGGAACAATCTGCGGTGCCTCAACTCACCCTAAACATTAAGTTTAATAATAAGCCAAATGTCAGGAAACCAGCGACTGTTTTACTCTAGGAATCACCACCCTAGAGCAGTCTTTGTACTATGACTATTTCAGACTGAGAATTAGCACCTCCGGAAAATTTGATTCCAATTAAAATTTGGTGTAAGATTTTTGACAGCGTGAAACCCCCAACAAATGCAAGCATGGCATTATTAGGCCGATTTCCAATTGTACCGGTTCAAAACAGATCCCTAAAATTTAGGGATCTCCATTCAAGTCCACATAACTCCCTCCAATTTGAGGCACTCAAAACCCAAGAGCTCAGCCCTAAAACCAGTCCCCTCTGTCAGCTGGTCCAGAAAATGTCTCACCCAAGTTCAATCAATCAACCAGAAAATCAATTTCAGATCAGCACTGCTGACCAAACTCAAATTAGAGTAAACCAAATCATGAAACAAATAAAACACTTCTATTTTGAACACTGGGACACAGAAACAAAACCTCAACACAAATTAGAATGCTATCATGCCCTAAAAAGAGAATATAAATGGGCAGATTATCTCTGTCATCCGAGTTACAAGGCAGAGACAGATCCTGACCAAGTACAGGCTCAGAAGAAAAAGAGCCATAGAAAAAGGCAGACATAAAAAATAATGGAAACCCAAGGAGGATAGAAGATGCAAAATACTGCAAAAACCAAAGTTCTAATTACCCACCAAAGACAAAATTCCAATTGTGTTGGGAGAGGGACATACAGCAGCAATTGCTGAAATATGTGACAGTCTGCCATAGCCTGAGAGAAATATATATATACCCTAATCTACCCCAGTCCACACGTGATGCAGCACATATACATAAAAGCATGTACACAAACACATACCCAGGCTAACACACGCACACACACATTTTTATTCGGTTTATGATTATTCTGTTTGTTTTATATATATATATATATATATATATACACACACACACACACACACACACACACACATATATACGTATATGTGTGTGTACAGTGGCTTCAAAAAATATTTAACCCCCTTCACTTTTTGCACACTTTATTGTGTAGTAGATTTAATTTTAAATGGATAAAATTGCCATTTTTTGGCCATCAATCTACACTCAATAACCCATAATGACAAAGTGAAAACGTGTTTTTAGAAATTTTTGCTAATTTATTAAATCAAAAAGTGAAATCTCTCATTTACATAAGTATTCATATTCACCCTTTGCTTTAACATATTTTTAAAGGATAACGTTTAATATTTGGTCACATATCCTTTGCATGCTGTTACTTCCTGAAGTCTGTGACCCATCAACATCAAAAGACTCTCGATATCTTATTTTCAGGTACTGTTACAAGCGATACTATAACCTCTCTGCATTTGAATGGATCTCTATGGGAATTGGGGGGTGAGACTAGATTCAGATGTAAATTATGCTGGTACAGTATGGAACACATGGTTGGCTAAATGGCTGTAAGTCATCAAGGGTCTAAGGTATCAAACAAGCCCCAAACCATCACTATACGGCCAGATATCGAGTAGATGTGGATGGATCACTGCAAAGGTTATTTCTCCTGACTCATTTTCCTATAGAACTCGAGTGTAGATTGATGGGCAAAAATGGCAATTTTATCCATTTAAAATTAAATCTACAACACAAAGTGTGCAAAAAGTGAAGGGGTCTGAATACTCTCTGAAGCCACGGTATGTATGTATATACATGTCATGCCAACAAAGCAAATTTGAATTGAGAGAGAGAGAGAGCGAGCTTTGAACAGAAGCTGACAGGTAAGTTCTCTCACCAGTCTGTGTTGCTCCAGGAGTAAGTCAGCGTCCTCCTTCTCTTTACGGTACTGAGCCTCCATGTCCTGTAGTCTGAGACAGAGGGAGAAAGAGAACAAAGAGCATAAGAACAGGAGATTCACTCCATCATAGCTCATCCTCTGCCTTAAAGCTCACGTTAGTCACCCTTTAAACTGGAATCTGTCACTCCAGCTTATTATCCCATCATCTCTGACAGGAGCACAAATCACAAGTTACTCCATGCTTACTGAACTTAAACTATGTACTTTAGTGTCAGTTTGAAATGTAACCAACTCATTCACACGAGTGCATTCTGGTCCTGTTCAAAGACCTGTTGCCTAAGCACAGACCTAATGCAATTTAACAAACAAGTAAAACTGTGAAGTTACTTAACTTCTCCTCTCGTTAGTTTGTCATCTTTGCAATTCAAGTGCCCTAGCTCATTCAAACTACATAAGAGACAAAGCTCCCAATACCTCGGGATGATTACACTTTCTTTATAGCCCTATTCTAATAGTCACTATTATTGTTATTTACATTCCATGCTACAGCAAATGTCGAATCGATTGAATGATAACCAATTTAATTAATCAGGTCAAGAACCACTTTTTGACCAGCTGCATTCAGACACTGGACTGCCAGGAATGTAGACTTGACATTATAGGTGGGTTTCTGAGAGTTATTTTCAGGAAAGTGAGAGCACTGTTGGCATGTAGGTCAAAGACCTGATGGGCTCTGTCTATATCTGGATGACAGCAGCACAGGAAGCCTCTTTGCCTCGCCCTCCCTCTCATCCCTCCCTCTCATTCCTCCCTCTCTCCCTCCTTTCTTACCTCTTCTCCATCTCCAGTTTGATATCAATACCCTGTTTCTCCAGCAGCTCCTTCTGGGCGTAGTTCCAATCCACCGGCTCCCCCTGCTGGTCAATGCAGGCACTGCGCTCGCGCTCCAGTCTGGCCTGCTCCGGGTGGTTGAAGCGAAACACATGATTCTTCCCCATAACAATGCGGTTACCTGAAAGGGGGGGGGGGAGCGGGGTCCGCAAAGTGAGCAACATAGGAGAGGCAAGACGAGAGCTGGCGTCACACAGAGGATAAAAGTGATTCTCGGCCAACTGGGCTGTTAATCACTGACGATAAATTTAAAAAAAAGGCATTTATGGCACCGCTGGTTTGTTCAGAGGTAATGGTGGCCCCAGCACAGGAAATGAAAGGCCGGTAGATCAAAGCACTCAGCTGTGCTGTGCTGACTGGAGGGCCTTGTCCAGGTGTGCTCACGCCAATGACCAGGTGCGCGGAACTGGAACACCCTGTGCCCCAGGCGCACGTTTACAATGCTTGTTCCGAGAATGTTAAACGGCACATTCCCACAGTGTCAGCGGATACATTTCTGCACAACTTCTATCGCTCAACCACCCCCCACCAGCCCTGCCACATACTCATACTCACACACACACACACACACACACACACCCCCCACACGTGCGCATACACACCTTTGCACAAACGCGCGCATGCGTGGCAGCGTGTTCACGGATCCAAATGACTGAGAACAAAAGAGTTTGCTCGGCTTGCTCGATGAATCAGCTTGATTAAAGCCACTCAATTAACCCAGTCAATTAGGGCTCATTTGAAAGAGGAAATGGCCAGAGTGAACCGAACCCCGGGGCCTGAATGAGCCCCTACAGCTCTGAACTTCACCCTGCTCAGATGGGCTTTGTGGGGAAATTGTATGAAACTTTTGAAACAAAGCTCGGCTCTGTTCATAAGATACGAGCACACACTTTGCGAACCTCGCTTCTGTGGAGAGGACTCCGGCAGTGCTATGCGCGTACGCTTACGCAAGCCGCCTCCCCGCTGGAGCGGGCCGCGTGCGCGACTGTGGTGCCGTTCGGCTGCGTTTCGTGAAGGAACGTCGCCACCCCTGGTGGAGTGAAGCTCACCTTGCTTGAGCACCAGGGGCTCGGTGATCTGCTTCCCATTGACATAGGTCTCCGCTCCCTCCAGGGGCTCCAACGTCACAGCCACTGAGGAAGGGGGGGGACGGGGGACGGAGAGAGTGTGTTAAAGAACGAGGGCAAAAACCGGAGCGTCGCAAGCATAAAGAGGTGAGGGCAGTATCGTGTCCAGGGGGCCAGGGAAATGCACAACAGTGGGGGAACACGGGCAGGAAAGGAAATGGCGGGAAAAGCACAGTAGCACCAGACGGAAGGCTGAAAGAATGTTCACACTCAACAATACCTGAATTATTTCCTGGCAAGCTTTACCAAGAGAGCCAGAGAGAGAGAGAGAAGAGAGAGAGAGAGTATCATAACATAATACGCTTGGAATCTGTGAGACCACAGTTCTTACGTACAAAGTACGAAACGCTAAATATAAGCCCCAGCATAAAGGCTGAGCTTAACTGTACCACTCCCTCCCTTTGTAAGCTGAACTCAGTAGCAATTACCTCTGACAGAACAGAGAGAGAGAGGATAGAGAGAGAGAGAGAGAGAGAGAGAGTGAGAATGAACAAGAGAGAGAGTGAGAGAAGAAAGCAAGAGAGACATGGAGAGACAGAGATGCAGAGAGAGAGAGAGAGAGAGAGTTGACCTTGGGTCAGTTTAAAGAAGCAGCTCTTCAGAACTGCCCTTCCTGGCTGTGGAGTAGAGGTAACCTCACGTACATTAAAGGAACTGGGAAGCGAGGGGGGTGATGTTTAAAATGGCTCCCCAGCCATCCTCACCCTCTCCGCCGTCGTTGGCCTGGCTGTAGAACACGCAGTGCTGCTCTTTGATGCACTGGCCACTCAGGCGGATGTCCACGTCCTTCTGTCCCACCCTGGACACGCAGAGAGAGGACACATCGTCAGACACACGGCAGGGCGAGGCCTGCACACAAACTCACACGTTCACGTGCCCGTATCCACGCCAGTGTCTTCAGTAAAATAACAATGACACGCTTAGATCTGGTTTTTCAGTTTGCGTAAAAATTTTATTCAGTGTATAATTTCAGCATGGAAAAATTAACCCCCCCCTTAAACTCAAATTCATATATATCATGTTTTTGTTCAGAGCTTCTTCTTCAGGCTACGTGTGAGGCGTGTTCGTTGACATCTGTTTTTTATTACAGCCTAATTCACTGCCATATGTTCAGCAAAAGGTGCTTTACAATTAAAATGTATCATAACATTGCTATCATTACCATGCCATTTTGAAGGTGGTCCCATAGCATGTAAATAAAAACTAGCTGGCAGACCGCACTCAATTTCATTTATTATACTGAAACAAACAGTAACATCCGCACATCATAGTACATGGGATCAAGTCCAGAATTTTTACAAACAATTACTGGCTGCAACATCACAAGTGTAAGGAATCACCACATCAACCAATCGGACTGACCACTTCAATGAGTCATTAAAAGTGAGTTCCGACCGCGCATTGTGATTGGTCGAGCGCGTTCCATACCATTCGTAGATTCATGATATAGGAACTGGTATACCCCTCCTCAGTTTGTTTACATTCGAAGCTTACATTGTATCATCTTTAATATAACAGTATAATTTAAGTTGCTTAGCAACGGTAAACAAAGAGGATACCATTTTCTGAATGCGGAGAGCTAAAAACAATGTAATCTAGCAGATTTAAACACTGAAACAGTTAAAAAGCATCTTAATTTAATGACTGATGTAGTACTGTTGTATAAAAGCAATAACTTACTCGAGGTTGTGCTATATCATGGATATCGGAACTGCTGTGATCTGTATCGGCACTCCGCTGCGCATCGTGCCTAACTGAATCACAGCAGTTCCAATATCCATGATATAGCACTCCCTCTCGTAAGTTATCGCTTAATTAACCAATTAATCAACAGCATCAAATAAATTCTTACTTCGTTCATCGTCAACATTGCATTCTCAAAGACAGAATGATAAGAGAAATGCATGTGGTGCCACATGTGGTGCCATGTGCCGTTAAATAAAGCAAAAGGCAGTGTGCGTCTGACCTGGTCACGCCCTCCTTGATGTAGTACAACAGGCACTCTGACATCAGCGGGTCCTCGTTGAGGTTCACCAGGTGGGGCGTCTGAAACGGAACGACACCGTCACCCACACAGGTGGGAGTTTACCTGCCGCTTAGTCAGAGAGCCCGAAAGGCCCGGCCACTCACCCCTTTTGGAGAGAAGACCCCCACTGTCCCCCCGTCCTCCTTTATGGACACGCCCATCTCTGCCAGCAGGGATTCCCTGAAGGGAGGAGAGGAGAGGGGAGAGATAATGAGCGAGGAGATCCGACAGAAAGAGAGAAAGGTCAGTAGGGCACAGAAAAGGAGGGGAGACATGGAAGACATGGGAGAGGGTGAGAGTCCAGTGTGGATAAGGACAGGCAGGCGGCACTGGAGGGGGATCAGGGTGATTGTGGGTAGGTAGGAAGACGACAGCCAATGGGAAAGTAGGAATGAAGGGTGAGGGCTGCACCTCACCTATCCAGCCGAATGGACTCGGTCTTCCTCAGCTTCTCCTCCCATGTTTCATTCAACTCCGCGATGATCTTCTCAGTCTCCTGCAACGACGCAAGGGCAAGAGGGGAGAGGTTACGTACAGAGTCACCGGGAATACTGCCACTCCCAGTGAGGGCAAGGGAATACTGCCACTCCCAGTGAGGGCAAGAGGGGACAGGTTACGTACACAGTCACCAGGAATACTGCCACGCCCGGTGAGGGCTTTGATAGGGGGGAGACAGCAGCAATACAAAGAAATACAAACGGGGTGAAAACCGCAAAAACCGCACCTTCAACCGCTCCACGGCCTCCTCCTTGCTGATCGGCTCCTCCTGGGGCGTGAACTCGTCTGGTGGGGTGAGGGTTATGTCGGCAGCGTTGGGGTCAGATCCGGGGGCGGGGTCTGACCCAGGGGCAGAAGGCTGCTGGGAGGGCGGGGCTTCATTACCAGCCAGTCTGGGGCCGAGGGGAGGGGCGGCCACGCCCCCAGCTGTCACGCTGTTGTTGTTCACCTCGTGGCCTGAGGGAGAGATGACATCACATCTCAAATCAGAAAAGGACGTGCTCTGCGTGTAGGAATTACAAAAAAGGGTCATATAAATTAAACAAAGCCTGCACTCAATGGGTTAAGTGTTTCAGTGTAAATTACGTGTTTTGAATGTGCACGCGTGCATAGTGTAAGGAAAGCATATGCGTGTGTACTGTAGCCAAACATGATTACAGGAGATGCCGATTGAAAGTGTAACAAAGGACTTCAACTGAAAAACCCAAGTATACAAAACCAGCGGGGATTAATTGTACATTAGAGTGAGCGCAGGTATTTCAGTGTGTCCAGAGTTGAGGGTGTGTATGCACACACAGTATACTGCATATTTGTATTGTATTGATGACACATTTGTATGTGTGTGTGGTGTGTGTCCTGTGTGTCTAGTATAGAGTATGCATGTGCGTCTATGTACGTTAGAGCACATGTGTAGAATGGATGATTACTGTGTATGTGCTGTAGGGAAAGTGTGAGTATGTGTGTGTACACGTAGGTACGCATTAGAGACGGTGCATTTGAGTGTGTCTACATGTGTGTATGTCTGAGAGACAGTGCATTTGAGTGTGTGTACATCCATGTACATATGAGAGACAGTGCATTTGAGGGTGTGTACATACGTGTGAGAGACCGTGCATGAGTGTGTGTACATGTGTGTATGTACAAGAGACAGCGCATTTGAGTGTGTGTGCATGTTCCTGTGTATGTGTGTGCTACAGTAGTGTGATTGCAGCTGTACAGACCTGCAGCAGTGATGAGCTCTGTGCTCAGGCCCTGGGAGAAGAGCAGATCTCTCAGCCGGTTCACCTCCTCCTTCAGCTCGCGGATCAGACGGGCGTTGGGGTCCTCGTTGATCACGGCGTTGCATCGGATCTGTTTCGCTCGGTCAGCATACCTGAGGGAAGGACACAGGAGCTTGGGGTGGACGCGGGGCGGGAACTTAACCTCTCTGTCAAAGGTGGGAATATCCTCTATTCAACAAAGCCATTTCTTTGGCTCTACAGGAAAACCCGTAACGCAACTTTGCTACATCTGAATGCTAGCACAATGGCAGTCCCACACAAGACATAGCTACCTATAGAAAGCACTGATTTACTTCACCATAGATAAGCTCAAAGTAACACATTTCCATCTCAAACACCACTTTCATACCGAGACAGTGTACAGAGTTAACAGCACTGCTGAAGGGTTGAATCTACAGCAGGGATCAGGTCAGTCAGTCAGCCAGTCAGCCAGTCAGTTGTAAATCAGTGAGTCCGACCTCTTCCATTTGGAGCAGACGGGTTTAGGGGTGACAGTACCTCAGAGTGCTGAGTGTCTCCTCATAGTTAATATCTGCAGGGCTGAGGGCTGCAATCATGGCCGTGCGAGAGTTCCCACCTGCAGGACGGACAGACACAAGGTCAAACGTACAGACGCGTGGACAAACACGCAAACACAGGGCGGGAAACACGGACACTCAGTCGGAAACACGTGGCCACAGGGCCAGACACACTGACACCCAGGACAGCCACACGGATGTGGAGGGGGAGACGGATGCAGGAGCAGAAACAGTGCTATGCGGTTAAACCACAGTCCCACACTCACAGGAGGGGGTGCAGTCAGGGACAATAAAGCAAAAAAAATAAATAAATAACCGTAGTGCAGCAAAATGTGAAAAAAAGTGACATCATGATGAGAAATGAATTTTACTGCAGGTTGTTGTCATAAACAATACCACAATAAAGAGCGGTTGTGGCCCCTCTTTTTCACATTATCAAAAGAATCATCAGGCACCGAGACATTACACAAACGTGGAACTGTAAGAAAGACGGGACAACACTAAAGAGATGTGCGACTGTCCCTCTTACCCAAATTCTCCTTTAAAAGCCAGGTCAGCACAGAGTCTCTGTAGGGGATGAAGTCAGATTTCTTCTTCTTACTGCTTTGCTGTAAGCAGGAGAAGCAGGAAGAGGAGGAGGAGAAATATGCATGTCATTTCTCTGCCTTTGACACAACAAATCACAAAGGTGCCTGTTACCTGAAGGCCTGAAGTGTTTCACTGGATTCATAATTCAATTTCAGAATCAATATTCCCCTGGCTTTTGTTACCTTATGAATCAGACCCGTTTGATACGGAGTACTGACTTCATCAGGCATCCGTTTTCATGAAAATTAAATCTCAGGAGCTTTGACAGAACACAATTAGAACATTTGTTTCCAACTGGTTTGGCTGTCATTACCAATTTAGTTATTTGTTAGTAATTTGTTATAAAAGTTATTTTTTTGCAGCTTGACAGGAGAGGACCAAATTCACAGAAATTACAACAGAAGTGTGAAGGAGTAGAACTTTAGAGAAGTAGCCTTGTAGCGACTGTTTAAAAAATATATATATTTAAATTTTATTTACAAATGTCTGCATAATAAGCTTTATTTGCCATTGTATCAACTGAATGTTGGATTGGTGTGTATGGTGTGTCTTGCAGGTAACTGATTGATTGGAATGTTCCCAGATGTGACTAATTGTGAGCCTATTTAAGTCCAGCTGTGCTGGCTAATGAGGGGTGATCTAGGTTTGGGCAGTATGATAGCAAAGTTTTTGTCTGCTTTTTTATTTGCATTTTTTTTTTACTAGCGTCCAAACTATTTAGATTCAAATGTCATACTTATATGTAAAGTCTCAGGGCCTGCATTTCCGGCTAGTTTGTAAATAAACTGTTTTATGTATTTTTGGAGCTCTGGTCATTTAAAAAATCTTTGGTTGTCCGAAGAATCGGCCGGCTTTGTGACAAGAAGCAACATTAATGTGTGCGTGTGTTTTATAGGTGTAATGATGTGTGTGCAGGCAACTGTGTTCACAGGGTGTTATTAGAATTCTGGGAGCTTTGCTATACCCTTCCTCTTTTAAGTAGACAAGGCCTTTAAAAATAAAAAATGCAGGCGTTCTAGAGATAGCGTGGAGGAGCTCACCATTTCAGCCAGGGCTGAGATAACCTTCCCCAGTGTGGTCAGGGACTTATTGATGTTGGCTCCTTCCTGCAGGGGGCGACAGTGTACACTCTCACAGTCAGATAATGTCACATAGTTCTTGTGGTCAGGCACGTGATAGCCTCTTTAACCCACATCAAAAACATTGGTTTAATGACTTGCTGACTTCAAAACTCAGCCAGTTATCAAATGAGCTGAGTAATGTTTGTCACACACTCACAGAGATAGGTCAGTCCCTCAGCTCACCTTTAACCTCATGCCCTTCGCCCCCGAAGAATCTGCTCTCTCGCTTCCAGCCAGGTCGACAAGACTGATCTTACTGACCTGATTACACCAAGAACACAATCAATTTAAACACAGTGGGAGAGCTTAATCTTAGTTCACATTAGTGGGGAAAAAAAATAAAATAGCTTCCCTCCAAGTTCTGTGAACCACATGACAGTTGTTTCAGAATTACACCACCAGAGAGCAGCAGAAAAGCAGTATATTTGAGCTTTCTTGGGACAAATGCCATGCGACAACATACTGTACATGTGAGGACATGTAGGGCCCTTTGAATGTACGCACAATTAGACATGAAACACAGCCCGAAAAATCCACAGCTAGCTCTGTGTAAACTCGAGCTCACAGGCGAGCCAAAATAACAGAGCGACCGGAGTTCTCCACAAAACACTGTAATCTGATTCAAGAAATGAGATTTGTGTTCCATTTAAAGAACCCAGACACAGGCGCACACCTTTTCTGTGTCCAGATTGGTCATCTGGTCGTGTCGTCGCTGGGTGAAGACGATGGTGAAGACGGCGTGTGAGCGGCTGCTCGTCTCGTTCATGTTGGTCGCTGCCACTGTCCTGAAGCGCAGAAAGTAATTAATGATTTATACCAGGTGTATTAATGCCTTTTGATATCTTACCTCTGGCTATGAACATTGAAAATGGTGTTAACAGTGATTTAAAAGTGCCCCGCAGAATAGGAGTAATTATTTGAGAATTTTAAGAATTTAGTCAGGGCGCACATGCCAAGGAATGTGGGATTTTCCTTTCGGCTGTTTTTCTGCCCCCTGTGCTCCAGCACCGATCTCTGATCAGTACTCTACAGGTTAACAAACCTGTGTGCTACCGGTTTTATTGAAGATGCTCCTGAGTAACATCTCACCTAATTCCCTGGCAGTTACTAGCTAGTTTACTCAACTAGTTAGATTACTAATGCTGCCTAAGATTGAGTTGCACAACGGAGACAAACATAATAACATAACTTGTATATCCTAGTGTCAATCTAGTCCACAATTTAGAATAAGCTATCAAGAGGATGTTCAGAGCCACCCAGTCATGAAATTATTGATATTTTGCTTTGACACTAGTGCAAGCACAGTGCTCTCCAAAATTATTCACGGTCTTGATAAAGATAGAGCAGATCCCAGGGCTCTTGTTGAGGTCAATGAATTTGAATCATGAACTCCAGCAAGCACCAACATATTTGGGCCAAGAATCTGGCATCTCCAGCAGGAAGTTCTAACATGGCCGCACCAAAATATTTGGGCCAAGAATCTGGCATCTCCACCAGGAAGTTCTAACATGGCCGCACCAAAATATTTGGGCCAAGAATCTGGCATCTCTAACATGGCCGTAAATTGATCTTTCAGCAAGACAGGCACACCGCAAAATAAATCAAGAAATTGTTAGCTTACCACAAAATTACTGCCTTGCCAATGTCATCTAAGTCTCCAGATGTGAACCCGAATGAAAACGTTTGGTTTTAATTAAAGAGGGCAGTCCACAAATGCAGGACGAACAATCTTGAAAAATTCCGTACGGAGGAACAGGCAAAGGAAACCCCCCGGCCCCTCCCCTCAATATGTTCACTCAGTCGTGTTTTCCTTCACAAAGAAGGGGCACAAACTACTAAAACAGGGATGTTGTAATTGTGACATTATCCTTTTTTGGGAAAAAAGATTATGTGTTAAACTTTTTCTCTAAACAGTTGTATCAGCCTAAAAGAATATAAATTTTCACTTTTTTTTTGCACATACAATATAGCTCATTAGCTGCATAATTTTACATAGCCTTCCTTGCTCATCTTAGGTTTTTCTCATCAATGGTGCGAGTAGTTTTTCGGGGGTACTGTACACAGCTAGCTAAAATGTAATAAACAGATTTAAGAAATACAGCACACTAGCTACAATTGAAATTAAATGCACAATGTTCGGGGTACCATGGAGTAAACCAACAAGCCACCTGGAACCTACTATCTAAGCAGCCTGTTGTAAATCCTTTCTTTGTTATTTAGCAAACTAGCCATCATTCTTGTGATGCAAACACAGTAAAATAATAGCTTGATGTTACCTGGCCTTATTACCGCAGTCCATGAGGTCGGCTATGTCATTGAAGTTGGTAACAGCCAGCTTGGAGAGGTCCTCCACATAGGGGCCCATGATGGGGTGCTCTCTCACCCTCAGGGAGCTCTTGCTTTTGGGGTTGAGCAGGTCGCGCACGCGTTCGCAGTAGATCTCCATGTACGACACCTGGAGGCAGGACATCCCTTACATAACCTATGCATAACCTATACATAACCTATACATAACCTATGCATAACCTATACATAACCTATACATAACCTATACATAACCTATGCATAACCTATACATAACCTATGCATAACCTATACATAACCTATACATTACCTATGCATAACCTATACATAACCTATGCATAACCTATACATAACCTATACATTACCTATGCATAACCTAGTGCTCATGTAACATTTTTAAAAACCATATTAGTCTGGATATAAAATGATATAGTATATGACTTCCTGAAGTGAGGGTGTGACAGAGAGATATGGCACACAAACACTGCGTGATTCTGGAGGAATCCTTAGAACTGTTTAGTCAAAAGAGTCGGTATACACCAAAAATAATAAATAACTGTTGATATATAATAATATCAACAGTGTTAATAACTGTGGATTCCATAACAGATGCAGTGATCTCACCTCCACAGAAAAAGACAAGTCTGGGCTGGCGTTGTCCAAAGTGCGTTTAAATAAGTCTTCACAAAGCTGTACAATAGAAAAAAAATCATCATGAATGACAATCACACACATATTCACACATGCAAACAATAAAACACATTTACTACATGTACAGGTACTCGTATATAAACTGTTTGAGGGATAAGGTTCTCACTACTACCCTTTCAACTGGTGACCAACTACAGTCCTCTCTGCTTCCATAGTGGCCACCGTAATTTAGCTAGATGCAAATCAAGGTTTTTCCAAAAGGTCTACTACCCATGATGTTAAAGTATAAAAAAAAATATTTTTTGGGTGAATATAGTGAATTTACTGTGATATACTGTGCATGTTCTGAGCTAACAATCTCTACATACACATAGTATCTCCATTGGTTTTCTATGTTTTCTGCTGTCGTCATTTAGCCCAGTGTAAGCAGTGAGAACTACAGTTCCCATCATACTCTGCTAACGCCATATTGTACCTGTGGGATGATGCCCTGCTGGCCAGGCTCCTGTTTGCCCATCATCGTGTAGGACTTGCCAGCACCGGTCTGCCCATATGCAAAGATGCAGACATTGTAGCCTTCGAAGGCGTGCAGCAACATCTCTTCTCCTATGTCCAAGTAAACTTGCCTCTGTGAGGCAAAGCTTGGGTCCTCGGGCTACAGAGAGAGGAACAGTCGCACATAAAACCTTAAAACCATGTACATACATATTTCATATTATACATGTAATAATGTGTATGTACATACACATATTCATAAGCACTACATAAACGTTCATAAATGCTTATGTACTACTTATGTAACTGCAAATGGACATATGGTGCGTCATGTCACCACCGGTTCAGCAAGTTACCATTACCATGACACAATGAGCGACACACACCACGTGCCCATTTGCAGTTACAGAATTAAGTGTGTGTAGTGCTTATGAAAGTGCTACATAGTGCTCATGAAGTGTGTTGTACTTCTTTCATTAATCTACTCACCACCCTCAAGAGGACACAGAATTAATTAGCCTCATCATCCATTAATTGAAAGAAGCGATGTGGAGTGAAGTATCGGGCCAGTCTCCAGAGAGCTGTACTCAGTAGGAGGAGCTCAGCGACTGTGCACGTGTGACCACTCCCCTTTCAGCTGCAGGTCATACGGGGCAGGGAGTGCGGAGTTCCGCGGTAAAGGCGGCACGGACCTGCAGCGCACTTACCGTTGTGTGTGACCAGTACGAGTAGTCAAACGCAAAGTTCTTGGCCACATCTTTGGGTTGCTTGGGATTCGAGATGCCTGAAACGACATAACCGGGAGTGATTACGGACTATACAGTTTGCTACAAATATTACATCAGTAAGGCGCCTCCTTAACAGGCACGCGCACGCGCACACAAACTCTCGTTTGTAACCCGATTTCAAAGGCCTGAAAACAATTACCCATGTGGTCCATATCAGATCAATGGCAACTGTAGGCAAAGGTTTACGAAGGTTTAGTCAGGCAATCGAGAGCTTGGCTGGAGGAAGACCAGGAAGCGGTCGAACAGAGATCAAGCAACAGAACGGGGCGTTTAGAGAGGGAGGAAAAAAACAAAAACAAATAAAAACAGCAACTTTATTTACACTGCTCATTCCATTCCTGTAACGTTAGGGAGGTGAGTCAGCCAGGCTGTATCAGCGATTCGTTTACAGGGAGCTTGATGTAATAAGTCCTTGGAAAGGCACCGGTATTCACATCATGGGACCCGGGAAGGACATGTGAGTGTGTGTGTGTGTGTGTATTTGTGTTAGTGAGCAGTGACACCGTTATCACGGCGCTCTGCAGAGGGTGAGAAACTGTCCCCATATAGATGGAAGATCATCCTTGACTGAATGCGCTCAGGGTTTCGTAGCTCACGAGCGGACGTCTAAACGAAAGCGCTCTCCCAAAACCTGTGACTCAGTCAGAAGATGGAGCCGGGTGGGGGGTCAGAATGTAGCTATAATCAGACCGGGTGGGATGTTCTGAGAAAGAGGGCGAGGGAGCCAGCCAGAGATATGACTGCAAGCAAAGTAAATAAACACCGCTAGAGTCAATGGAGTTGGGGGAGTCGGGGAGAGCGAGCGAATATTTCAGACTCAAACGCCACCGTGATAGGCATTCTGGGTTGGCGGTGGCTCCTTTCCCAGAGCACACATGTGCTGTGTTGAGGGCCGTTTTCATGGCGACGGGACGGCAGCACACACTGGCTCGTTCCCCTCCCTCTTGCCTCCTGCTATTTTTAGACAGAGGGGTGCAGCTGGCCTCTCACTCTGCTCTGCTCTCCTCTCTGGGGTAGACCGGCAACGAGGTCTGGCATCGATGCAACCTAGCCTGCTCTTTCTCAGCATGTCTCACCCGCTCACACACACGCACGCACGCACGCACGCACGCACGCACGCACGCACGCACGCACGCACGCGCCTGCAAGTCATTTCGCGAGTCACTTCGGCATCACAGCATGGCTGCATTTTCATGGTCTGAGAATTTATGCAACCCAGCCGCAGTCAGGCTGATGAGATCCAACCAGAAAGAGTTACTTTTGTGTCTTAACGGTCTTCATTTTCGACACCGCAATCAAAGAAAATATTTTATTCAAATCAAATATATACCTTAAAAGTTTTGCGATTAAATATTAATTGACAGTAAAAATATTTGACTAGCAAACAAAATTATTCTATTGAGAAGAGAAACTTTTGGTCGCACTCATGGCGATACACTTTTCATTCGCATGTTGAGATTTTAATTGTGTGTTGAAATTTTGGTTGCGTGTTGAACACAATCCCGTGGGCGGGACCTACGCGGAGGCGTAGGTAATGCGTCACTATTGGCCAGTCTACTTTGGAGTGATTGGCTATACCCACTGTTCGTTCCAGTGCGCGACTGTAAAAGTCAATGGCCAGTTGACCACAGGTCATGGAAGTAAGTTTACAGCTATGGTTTACACAGAACTTTCTGCTTGCTTAGGTTACGTCATCGGCGAGTTACGTTGTCGGTGAGCTGTGTGGTCTTACAAATGTATGCTTTTGTAGATGCTCAAAAAAGTGTTCGATGAATTTGTGTCATCTTTTGATCAGGCTAGCCGTTTCAGTCACTCCTACCATCTATGTAGGCCTACGATTACAGCACTCAATGCTAGCTAAACTAGGTAGTTAAGTCTTATCTTATGCTTTAACCTGGAATGACGTTTGGGTACTACTACAAAAAATACAAAATCACAGTGTGGTACAAGGCTAGGTCAACTCAGTTTCATGTTAGTATGAGAATATGTTGAGTTCAATAAGCATACACATGCACACACACACATACCCTGTAATTTAATCCGTTACAAAGATCAAATGAGTCCTAAGACAGCAGTTAATTTTTACTGTGTTGTGATTGTAATACTTTGGGAAAGTTCTGAACACATTATGAAAAAAACTGTATTTTAAAAGATTTTTATGAAAATGTGTTTTATTTTTTTTTTAGGTTGAAATGTGTTTTCAGTTAGAAATGGAAACGCATGCACTAAAAAAAATTTAACAAATGTCAAATGTTTTTTTGTTATTTTTGTGCATTTGTTTTCTTTCCCCACTGTTTCCTGATGGGAACCGTGAAACACTGGTCCACATGTGTCAGCACCTTCATCTCATAATAATTTATCTTCTTCAAACTTAGCCTGCTTGCACAACAACAAAACCAACTCCTGCCGACTCCTGGCTGCCAGGGACAGTGGCTGTGTGCAGTTAAATGCTGAAGAATATGTACACTTTGACCTAATTGTTACATAAACATGGGCAGTACTGCGGTTTACAGAATTTAATTTTTTTTAAGCTGGATTGAGTGATTCACTGAAGTGGATTCCGCAGGGCCCTACATAGAAACTCCACTACTGGACATGACGGGGCACCCAGGCTCATTCATACTGCACACTGACAGTTAATCTTCAACTGACTCCCAGTGCCTCTCATTCTTATTGACAAAGTTCCACTAAATACAGCACCAACGGCAGCAGCTTTCTCCATTACACACCGGTACAGACCACTGCTGCTGAAAACACACACCTGAATGCAAATATGCGCAGTCTCGACCACAGTGCAAACGCAGGGCAGGGAAGGGTGTGTCCACTCTGTTCACGATCATTCTCAAAGCTGACATCCTGATTCAAGCCAGCCCTCAGGAGAACACGCACTCTGTACAGAAGGTGGAACGCCAACGCCCACTCAGCCCTCAACCGCGATTGGTGGAGCAGGGTGCCTTTTACTGTGAAACCAGCACCGGTTTTGGGCTGAGGGAGAGGGAGGGAAGGTATGAGGCAGATGGTGTGGAGTGCCCTCTGCTCCCCGGATTCCTGGTTCCTCCCCTGTCCGCACACACAGGCCCAGGCCTGTCCCCCACCCCCATCCCCAGCCCGGGACAGGACTGTCAGACATCCACGTAAGGGGCGCGGGGCGCGGGGCAGGGACGTGTGCATGCATGCGCAAGGGGGGCGGCTACGTAGCCATGCCAGGCATGCGCCCTCATCCTCCCGTCATCTACACGCTAATGGCTTCAAATTACATATGGCACGGCACACATCTGAAGCATTCTGCGCTACATAAGCAAGGGTATTGTGGAGCATCCATGTGGCCAGGCCACCGCGAACGGCTGCATCTTATCCAAGACATTCATTTAAGGCAAGACAGTCCGGTTCACCAGCTATCCAATAGAGCTTGAATATCCTCGGCTTATGATAACCATCTAAAAATACTTTGTGACACCCTAGCCTCTCTTTCTTCTACATGGAGTCCTAATGAAAGTTATTTCTGCAGAAGCCTGGTTCTGAGAACGGCTGTACAGCTGGCGGGCTTCATTCTGGATGGCCTGTTACAGGATGACCTTCAGTTGTTGTTTAAGATGGGGGTTTTACGACATGAGACAGCCACAGCTTCTCTTTCATCACCTCCTCACCTCTACAGTCTTTACATAATCCAAACATGCTTGGCACAGGCATATACATACACACAAAGTATATTGTACCCTCAAAATGGTCTAAAGCTCTTAGCAAAAAAACAAACAAAAAAGTCCAGTTACCCCTCCAATTATATTTGGGGTCAATTTGACCCAATGCAGTGCTTGACGTCTCTTAAAGGGTAATTCCGTTTTTTTTTTTTTCTCGACTCGGCCCTATTTTCAGAACAATTTCCACCATGCTGATCGGTAATAATGTTGTCACGTTTCTTTTTTGAGATTTGGTCGCCCAAAGAATGGCTCGGCTTTACAATGGAGCCTAATGGGGCATATTTAGATACAGGTTCGATACAGTCCAGTTTATCCAAGCCTGTTATCTGGAAGTGAAAACCAGTGTGAAAGTTGAAATTTATTTGCCACAATTAAAATTAAAATACATTTTGTGGCATGCTCTTTGAACTTGCAATAAATATAATTCTGTTTTCAAAATTCCAGTACCAACTTTGTATACAAAGCTGTTGTTTGTACCCCAGACTCGGTAGCTGTATAAAACATAAGAAAATATACAGTACAACCTCTTATTTTTTATCTCTCATTTTCTGTGGGTGACCCTGGGTACTTTTCCATACAGGTTTTAATCATCGCAAACTTTCACTTAGATGCTAAAATTAATAGCATATCACAGATTTTTAACATTTATGGATAAAATGGAATTCATTTGGAGATATTAAGAAGGCGACAAAGTTAAAATTTTTCTTTCACAAAAATTTTGTGTCGGTTTAAACCGTTTAATTTGGCTTAATTTGACCACAAGCATCAAAGGCGTCATAAAATTTCAACATTATAAGAGGGTTACAAAGGGTTTGTAGTTGGAAACACTGGGGAAATTATCGTACCATGAAAGTATTTAACAATTATTTTGTACTGGAGTCAACTGAAACCTCAGCCGCTTACAAAGAAAACCTGATGACGCCAGAGGCGCAGAGATCCTTCTGCTTCTACTGGCCTGAACCTCTCAAGATAGAAATTCAGACAATGCAGTGGCAACAGAATTAACTGGTAAAAAAAAAACACAGGCTTCTCAGTTCTGTTTTTCGTCTGTTCTCTCCAATTGTGAGAAGTGTCAAATTTAAGGTGGATAGAGTTTATTCTGCGATTGTTTTCCTCAATAGGCACCCGGATCAGGTGTCTCTCCTGTTCTTCTTCTCTTTCTCATCAGTACTAAAGAGCCGAGAACACAGATGGGAGGGAGGGAAACACAATGAGAAAGAGAGAGAGGGAGGGAGAGAGAGAGCGGAAGGATGAGTCACAAAAGCTACATTGCAGGTCTGCAGGTCCTGCCCCTCATTCAGCAGCCTTTAACCTCAGTCCCCTGGCTATGAGCAGGTAGGCGCTTTGCAGTTTCCATTGACTCCAGGGATGC
Source organism: Synaphobranchus kaupii (assembly GCA_029718625.1). NCBI lineage: Eukaryota > Metazoa > Chordata > Actinopteri > Anguilliformes > Synaphobranchidae > Synaphobranchus > Synaphobranchus kaupii. Next base: position 16,842,133 of record CM056393.1, read on the forward strand.
ATGAACCAGGTGTAGTGTGTGTGTGTGTGTGTTTGTGTGTGTTTGTGTATTTAGTGATCAAGCGACAGCAGGTCAGTGGCCCAGAGGAAGTGCCGTTGGAAAACACAATGAAGAGAAAGGAGTTGCAGGATGCAAAATTATAACAAATTATGAAAATTCCATTTCAGCAGGAAAAGTATAGATTCTTTACAATGTAATCCCCACAGAGCATTTTATAGTCAGTAGTAAAAATTTAGACTAATGCTGATATTCAAAAAATGCCTGTTCTCTCATTTGGACAAAAGAACAATTTGAGCTTAAACCAGTTAGAAGATCTCCTTCACTTCATACTAAGGAAATGCAGTGTGGAAAAAGCAGGAGAAAAGGACAGGAGATACCCAAGTTGGGAAAGTCCATTCAGACAGAAGAGGTAAATTAAAGATTGAAATAAGAAATAAAAATAAAGAAGGGGTGACAAAGGGGAGTGTAGAAAAGTTTTTTCTACTCAGTTACTCTCAGTGAATTTAAGGCCGCAGTAAAGTCTATGTAGTGAGAGTCTATTGATGACTATTTTAATGAATAATTTATTGTCTTTTTTCTTGCACTTTTCTTGTGTAGCACATTCAGCTCGGCTGTTGTCTTAATGTGAGTTTTTATTGTTGCGTCTGAAACTACATGTACTGCTGCCCTTCTTGGCTAGGTCTCTCTTGGAAAACTTCTCAACGGGCTAACCTGGTTAAATAAAGGGTAACCTTAATAGAGGTTAATAAATATATAATAAATAAAAAAAAGTGTTGAGAGGGGGAGAACCCGTACGTTGTTGTTTAATTTGAATCGTTAACGTACCCTTTAAAGTTGCATTACTGTTTAATTATAGACGGCGAACACAAGATGTCTGGTTTTGCCGAGAGAAAGTTCAATAAGAAGTTTCGGTACTGGATTGATAGCAAATGAGGAGAGAAGGCAGAATAAGCTGAACTGCACAGCGGGAATGTCAGCCAGTTATCAGTAACATATGAAAGGGTTTCGGGTTTCACTGGGGTGTGCCATCCAAAGAGCGATGGGGGAGAAGGGAAACGTGTCTTGACCAGAGTTGCGCCATCTGTCTCCTGCTATGTGGAATAAGGGGAGCGTCAACATTTCACCCAAAGTCTACAGGCACATAAACACAGACTGAGAGACGGACTCAAAACAGACCGACGCAGAAAGAGACATCCAGTCAGACACAAAAACACAGAAAGACAGACACAGTTCTATACTGTGGATACTGGGTTCATTCAGAAGCACAGGGCATGTGTAGTCAGGCCTCAAAATAATAATAATAAAAACTAATAAAAATAATACAGTATTAGTAATAATAATAGTACAAGTATTAGTAACTGGAGTATTATTACCTTCTTTTATTAGATTGCCATAATTATTATAGCTAATTATAATAACTTCACCTGTATAGCACCTTTGATACATAGGAAGCATTGCAAAGTTCTTCACAGATGTCTATGAAATACAGTGGCGTACAGTGGGATGTAGAACCAGGCCCTCTGTAATCTTACCTATAAACAGATCACTCCCAGTCCGTTTCAGTTTACTTTGCCTAATTAACAATCAAACAATTGATTCACTCAACAACCAAGACAAATAGGTAAATGATTACCAATTTAATTTGCTAGCATTACTGTTCTTTGCATCATAAACTTATGCAGAATTTTCCTATACCCACATTTATGATTACACAAAATGTGTTAATATGTTATGCGAAGATTCTGCAGTTTAAATGCTCAATGAACAGCACAAATTTGTTTTACTAGCCAGAATTATGCGAGACAATTAAGAGGTTTTCCTCTTTAAATTTATGCTTTTTAATGTTTAAATCGTCTTGACTAAATTGAGTGCAGTCTTAAAATTAACTACATTCTTTGACGTGATGAGAAGAAAATGGTACTCTAACGAGATACAATTCAGAGATAGTTTTGGGATTTTTCTGATTATTGCCATCCTTGTTAAACAATCTGACATATCCTTGTTAAACAATCTGTAGTTATCGCTTTGTCATTATAATTTCTTAATCATTATAGGCTACATATTGGTCTTTATTATTCAGCAAATGTATTGTTTGATTGTTAACCGGCTGAGAGAAGGCTACTGATCGGTTTAAAGGTAATGCTTTATGCCTCCCTTTTACAGCACACCAGCCATCAATACATACAGTACATTTAAATGCTACACAATTTTCAATTTCTACACGTATTGATATTTGTTATTCAGTGAATTAATTGCTTGATTGATAATGTAAACAGAAACTGGTTGAGAGTGCTGGTCCATTTATAGGCAAGGTTACAGAAGGCCTAGTTTTACATCAACGGTACGTGACTGATGAAAACCCTGTCCACAAACCCCAACACCACTATCCCACCACCTTCCCACCCTTTACCCTGTTAGTCTGCTGAAGGACCTGGACAGCAGGCAGGGGTTTGTGAACACGTATCCCTACTGTAGGCTGCTTGAGGACTCAGACGCTGGATGGCAAGTATTTCGTTTTTGAACTTGAAGGCCATGCTGTGGCTCTATACCAATGGGGGAGATCTAGGTGGGTCTCTCTGTTTTGATGCCATAAGCCAGGGTTATTTTACAAATCCTAATAAAATGATAAAAAATCCTCATAGTCCCAGGCTAGAAAGCAGGCTATGCAGCTCTGTGAAACCCAAAACAGAGATCGACATGGGATCCAGTGCATTTTACATCGTCGTATCACAAGCGTCAGGACTTATTAAGCACTTTATGTTTGTTAATTAATACACGCACACGCATTGAGCACAAACATTAATGAGATCATTATCGGAGCGTTAACCAAAGTGACAATCAAGGTTACATCGCCGCCTTTTCCAATTTTGGTCAACCTACTACCGATTATCCAATCCCTGTCATTTGTCTAGTCATCCTATACAGCATTGAGGGTGCGTGTCACTTACAGGTGGAGCTCCCCTGCATCTGGATGACACACTTGGCATCGCGGGTGGTTTCGCGGGAGTTGAAGGGCCGAACCCTGACCGCCACCTTTACAGAGGCGGAGGCCATCTTGGTCAGGGGACGTGGCGATTAAACCGTTGTGATGTTGAAAACCTGGGGAGCAGAGAGCAGAGTCACTTTCAAATGCTCAGCAGTGACAGAAACAACATAACCAATCAAAATCCTTCACCAAACAGAGAGATACAACATTAATCAATTAAAAGACTTGACACAGCACTAACACAAAGAGCATGAGCCAAACATAACCTATAATGGTCTGGGGCTTTTTTTAAAATATTTTTATCTGCCTCATTTTGTGTTTTCTGTATTCATTTCATGAACATTAAACAATCGTCCTTGTGCACTCGGTAATCATATGTTCATTTTTGTTTCCAATAAAGACACTTGTAAAGCTGTTGTTAAACCTTATTTGAGTGGATTTAGGTTTATTTAAACAAAATTTAGCAGGGGGCGATTAAAACCAATGGCAAGATGCTAATCGTTAGCATTGTTCCAATTCAGGTTTAGCCAATTTTAGCTACAACAGTGAGACCAGGACAGAATCACTACAGCCTTACATACTATTTTGGGGGTAAGTAGAACAATATCAAATTTTTCTAAATGGGTGAAGTATCCCTTTAACTGCAAAAAAAAATTGATGCAAGAAGAAGAAAAGGATAGGGAATAAACAGACAGCCAGGAAAAGCCAGTACACCATGTCACTGTGTCACTGACGCAAGTGACACATTGAAGAGGACAGCCTAAAGCAGCCAAACATCGCTGGGTACAGAAGAACCCACAGACCTTTCCAAGGGGTTAATCTCCCCAGCTTTTTATTCCATACACCCCACCTCAGAAGCACAGTCATCAGCTTCAGCCATTTCAGGTTTTACCAGGTGCATGAGGACCGTAAACAGCCAGTAGTATCGAGGGATGAGTTACAGATACGCTGACAACAATGTGGACAGGAATGTCACTGGTGTGACGACAATGGCGGCATTATATCCACAGAGCACGTGGGCTGCTGGGGGGGGGTGGGGGGTCATGTACAGGACCACTGCTGCGGGTATTTGTAGCTTTCGCGAGTAGCGATATGCTGATGCCACAAAATGACATCAGAAATTACTACAAAAATGTCAGAATTCCATAGCCTGAGAGGAGTGCATGGGAAATTCACATTTGGGAGCACTGACAGCTGATGACAACTGCACCATTAATGTTTAATGTCCTGTAGCAGGCCCACTGTCATCTGCACGTAGCAAGAAGGATAATAGACTAGTCTGCACAGTAGCATCAGCCCAAACACAGTTTTAATTGGCTGATTTCTGACACAATATACCTACACATGGACAGTCCTGAAAGTTGCTTGCTAAAGTGCTAGCTACAAGAGACAATGGGGAACAGTTTTCCACAGGATACACAGCTTGTCTAAGTGTGTTACTGCAGTGCTGGGAGAGCTTGGGTATTACGGCCAAAACGCCGGTGATTCACGGTAATGGCCACACGGCCCCCGTCTAATTTGAGCCCCGTTGTGCACCAATGAGGGCACATAAACAAGAGCGCTGTCTGATGGAGCTGAATTTGTGAATGTTCTTTGGGGTCCTGCCCAGGATAGAAGATTGAAAACCAACTAACGGTTTCAGTAAAATATACTCTGGTAGCCCTTCAGGTCACACCATTGGTACACACAATCCTGAGCATCAGAAATGGCTTCGAGAAATTTAAACGCATTGAAACGAATGAATGAGGCACACGGTCAGCAGAAAAAGAGGGGGTGACATCATGAGTAAGGATGAAGGGTGCATAATCACAGGCAAAAGGGTGCATGTGAAAAGGAGCAGGGCACAGGGAAAAGGGTGCATGATCACAGGGAAAAGGGTGCATGATCACAGGGGAAAGGGTGCATGAGAAAGAGTGCAGGGCACAGGGAAAAGGGTGCATGATCACAGGGAAAAGGGTGCATGAGAAAGGGTGCAGGGCACAGGGAAAAGGGTGCATGATCACAGGGGAAAGGGTGCATGAGAAAGAGTGCAGGGCACAGGGAAAAGGGTGCATGATCACAGGGGAAAGGGTGCATGAGAAAGGCTGCAGGGCACAGGGTCACAGGACCGGAAGGTAGAGCCACTGCTATTGCTGTGTGACACTGCTCACGCTCTTGTCCCCGCTCACAGAATCTCCCCAGCCTTGACAATGAGAGAATTGTGTACACAGAGAGAGGGAGGGGGGTGTGGGGGGGGGGGGGTGGAGAGGGAAAAGAAAGAGGGACGAATAAAAAAAAAAACATCCCTGCTCCCTTAGTAACACCAAAAGACAAACAGAGAGGTGCTACTGTAGGGAGCAGGGGAGAGACAGCCGGAATGTGCAGCTCAAACAGAGCGGGGCAGCAGTGGAGATGTGTGACTCGGGGGGCCGTGAGGTCACATGAATGGCGAGGGGAGTGGGGGGTGGGGGGTGGGGGAGGGGGGATTGGCAGTCTGTAGTGCTGCTTCTGCTGCTGAGTCAGGCCTTGTAGTACAGCTAGAGGTACTTTCAGTGCAGTGCAGGCTTAAAGACATGGCTATTGGATATACCGTATAGGGAAACCCACTACTTGCCAAGTGAGGCCAGTATCCTGACGGGTATCCTCTTATCCTGACGTTCTAGCACTTTCCCGTAGCGCTTGTAGCTTGATCCTGATGCTCTTTTTTCATGTCTCTTGTAATCGTGCCTCACTCTTATCTTGACTTGGCCATGTATTTACCGACTTTAAGCCTTATGGGGCAAGTTCACTCAAAAATGAAATTAAGATAAGATAGTTTTGTTGAGATTTCACTAGTTTTATAGATAGGCGCAGCAGCTCACCGTGATATCACCCTGATGGAACAGACCTCAACAGGCCCAAAGTTTGTGGCGGTCAAAGCGCCAAAAAAGGACATTTAAAAAAAAAAAAAATCAACATTGACGTCTTTTTCCAAATATAAGGACACGGTTACTCAAACATCCACAGACCTTGTTGTGCACGTTTTTTTCAAAAACTACTTTCTACCGAAGCACGTCAACCGGGTATATCCGCGCAAAGTCTCAACCAAAGCACGGCAGTATTCTGGGGCTTATGTCAACACAGTGCCACTTAGAATAATGTTGTGCTTTGGCTGAGATATCACAGTGAACTGCAGCGTATATCGATAAAACTAGTGAAATCTCAGCGAAACTATCCGGATGGATAGACAGCACTCAGGGTATGTAGAAACATATCTTAATTTCATTTTTGGGTGGACTGCCCCTTTAACACTTTGCCATAGCTTTACTGTGCAAACTAGATTTGATGTTCATGGCTTTAGATAGCCGCTACGTTATGTTAGAATTGTACTTTATCTGACCTGTGCCTGTATTTGTTCCAGTGACCATCGTTACACACTTATTGTAGGTCGCTTTGGATGAAAGCTTCTGCTAAATTAATGTACTGTAATGTAATGAGGCCTACACAGCTCTGGTCCCCCCCATCTGGCACTGCAGAGCAGTGAAAGGCCTGAATCATTCTCCCCCTGTCCAGGTCAGTAAGAACACTAAAATACAGTATGAAAAGAAATGCAGGGGGAAAAATGTGACATGCTCGCTCTCTCAATCCAACCTCTATCCTATTCCAACAGAGACCGTAATCGGAACGTTCCACTACAGATTGCCATCATCAAGAGTGAAAAGAGGATAAAGCGCTCGTGTGTGCATGCCAGCGCAAGCGTTGCGCGTATGACGCGCCCCGTCCGGCGTGGTGCGCGGTGTCCGGCCCACCGCGAGCGTGTCCGTACGCGCTGAGACTGACGGCATGAGCCGGCAGCCAGAACATCTGTGTGAGCAGCATGTAAAAGGCCGCAGTTACGTTACGGTCTACAGCAACGCTGCGCACCGTGTCAGCAGACGGCTCTTTTTTCCCCTCTCCACAGTGAATTAACAGCAGCCGTGTGACCCTGGCAGTCAGTGGGGAGCCGTGACCCTTTAAGTGCTGGGGGGTTTGCTGCTGTGAAAGCACTTGCCACGAGGTCACAAATTAACTGACCCGTGGACGGCACGGGCCTCTGGGGAGAGTGAGCGGAGGCCCCTGCGTGACTCTGCTGGAAGATGCTAACTACAGGGACAGGCTGGGCCAGGATTCTTCTCGCTAGAGTTGCATTAGTTCCTGCAGACAATGCTCCTGGTACCCAGTCTATTTGTTCTCATTAGCAAAACAATAATCACTCCTCCAATTAGCAGTTGCTCTGTAATTAATGTGAGGCCTGTGCTGTGGAAGCGCATCACTGGCTCGCTGGTGAGTTTATCAGAGGTGTGCAAGTACTTGAGGTACAACCAACAATCGTGAATAGTGAAATAGCCAGCTAAAGTTCTACTGTACAGCTGATCCTGCCTCAGTAATATCCCAGTGTCTAATGGAGGTGCCTCAGTGATATCCCAGTGTCTAATGGAGGTGCCTCAGTGATATCCCAGTGTCTAATGGAGGTGCCACAGTAATATCCCAGTGTCTAATGGAGGTGCCTCAGTGATATACCAGTGTCTAATGGAGGTGCCACAGTAATATCCCAGTGTCTAATGGAGGTGCCTCAGTGATATACCAGTGTCTAATGGAGGTGCCTCAGTGATATCCCAGTGTCTAATGGAGGTGCCTCAGTAATATCCCAGTGTCTAATGGAGGTGCCTCAGTGATATCCCAGTGTCTAATGGAGGTGCCTCAGTGATATCCCAGTGTCTAATGGAGGTGCCACAGTAATATCCCAGTGTCTAATGGAGGTGCCTCAGTGATATCCCAGTGTCTAATGGAGGTGCCTCAGTAATATCCCAGTATCTAATGGAGGTGCCTCAGTGATATCCCAGTGTCTAATGGAGGTGCCTCAGTGATATCCCAGTATCTAATGGAGGTGCCTCAGTGATATCCCAGTGTCTAATGGAGGTGCCACAGTAATATCCCAGTGTCTAATGGAGGTGCCTCAGTGATATCCCAGTGTCTAATGGAGGTGCCTCAGTGATATCCCAGTGTCTAATGGAGGTGCCACAGTAATATCCCAGTGTCTAATGGAGGTGCCTCAGTGATATCCCAGTGTCTAATGGAGGTGCCTCAGTAATATCCCAGTATCTAATGGAGGTGCCTCAGTGATATCCCAGTGTCTAATGGAGGTGCCTCAGTAATATCCCAGTGTCTAATGGAGGTGCCTCAGTGATATCCCAGTGTCTAATGGAGGTGCCTCAGTGATATCCCAGTGTCTAATGGAGGTGCCTCAGTAATATCCCAGTGTCTAATGGAGGTGCCTCAGTAATATCCCAGTGTCTAATGGAGGTGCCTCAGTGATATCCCAGTGTCTAATGGAGGTGCCACAGTGATATCCCAGTGTCTAATGGAGGTGCCACAGTGATATCCCAGTGTCTAATGGAGGTGCCACAGTGATATCCCAGTGTCTAATGGAGGTGCCACAGTGATATCCCAGTGTCTAATGGAGGTTCCTCAGTAATATCCCAGTGTCTAATGGAGGTGCCTCAGTAATATCCCAGTGTCTAATGGAGGTGCCTCAGTGATATCCCAGTGTCTAATGGAGGTGCCTCAGTGATATCCCAGTGTCTAATGGAGGTGCCACAGTAATATCCCAGTGTCTAATGGAGGTGCCTCAGTGATATCCCAGTGTCTAATGGAGGTGCCTCAGTGATATCCCAGTGTCTAATGGAGGTGCCTCAGTGATATCCCAGTGTCTAATGGAGGTGCCACAGTAATATCCCAGTATCTAATGGAGGTGCCTCAGTGATATCCCAGTGTCTAATGGAGGTGCCTCAGTAATATCCCAGTATCTAATGGAGGTGCCTCAGTGATATCCCAGTGTCTAATGGAGGTTCCTCAGTTAATTTGTGCTGGGATGGTTACGCTGCCACAGCTCATTAATAAACCTGGTCTGAACCGTGACTGCACATGTTATACTGTTGACCAATGCACACCAAAGGTGTTTGGAAAACAGGGCCAATGACATTCCTGCCTTCAACACCCAAGTTTCTTCCACCTCCGAGGCTCGCACTGACCGACTGCCGCTGGTCAGCGAACGGTCCATAACCCCAATAAATGCCCTTCTGTATTGTCCGTCACACAATACACTTCGCCTGCGCTTTTCCCTTAGACTTTTATGTCCTCCACGGGGGACATTTCACAGCAGAGCCAAAGAGGAGATTAACTGCTGACAGATATTTAACCTTAGGGTAACCATCACAGGCTGCAGAGTACAGACTTGTTACTCTTCCCTCAAACAGTCTTTCACCCATCGAGAGCCACACCTGCTGGCTGAATGAGAGAGAGAGAGAGAGAGAGAGAGAGAGAGAGAGAGAGAGAGAGCGCGAGCGTGAGAGACGGAGAGGTGCCAACTCGAGCAGCCAGCGGCAAAGACAGGTGTTTCCGATGTGCAAGGTGCACAGGTGAACAGCGCTGGCAGGCTGCCAACATATAATTGCAGCACCAGGGGACAGGCAGACAAGCAAAGCTGTCAGGAGCGCACAGCAGGATGTGGATCCTCACACTGACTCACACACAGACATACCTGAACACAAAGTCAGATAGACAGACAGACATACATACATACAGACAGAGAGAGCAATAAATACACTGGGCTTCTCACTTAAGCCTGGAGTAACTCAGACATGCACGCTAACCTAACCCTCAGTCACTCCCAAGCACGTCCAGAATCAAGCGTACAAGTACCCCCTAATCTATTCTTAGGCCCATTCTACCCCAACATAGCTTGCGTGACGCGCATAGCGCACATAGCTCTGGTGTTTTGCAGCGAATAACAGCACATGAGAAGTAGTGAGCCCAGGAGGAACATGAGAAGAGGGCGGCTCTCATCCTCACACGCTGCATCATCCTGTTCTTTCCTGACATTAGACAGGGGCGGGAACATGATTAAGCGGGGAGGGGCTTGTGACCCCACTCCTTAAAGGCAGGATCTTAGTACCAACTACCAAGGGCACTCTGCCATTTTTAGGAGACCCATTGGAATTTTGCTCTTGTGTAACCCTGTTTCCAGACTGTGGGTGTCTGATTAATGAAAGGACAGGAGCACTACCGCTGTGACTTCACAGCAAGAAAAGCCAAAAAGAAAGTGTATTTACAGCGGTGGCACTACATCACTGATCACAACACAGGCTAAGCTCAGTACGGGCACAGATTCCTCAACACAAAACGGAGCTTAAAACATGCAAATGGTGACTCTAGTTCAAGTTGGAGCAAGTCCAATTTTAGTCTGTCACACAGGTATTTAGAACACGTGTATGTTGCAGCCCTTGAGTTGAGCCAAAGAGTCGTCGTCTGAAAAAAGGGAGGAAGACCCTACATTCATTTGAAAAGCTTACAATTTACAGAATACCAGTACATTGAGGAAAGGTAAAGTCAAAAATATTGGGCAAAGTTAATCTGGATTTTAATTATTGACTAGATGAAAACTAAAGGTAATGTCTGTATATAGTACATGTTGTACATGTTGCCGTTATCGAAACATGCTGATGCATGTTAATGAATTTACTTGCATTCATTATTATTTTAAAGGGCTTCACTTAAAATATTTTTCTATAATATTCTTTAAACCCATCACAAGTCCATGTTGAACATTTATGGCAGTGCATTAGTCAAAACATAACCTTGCCAGCAATAAGGAATTATCGTTCATAATCAATTGGTCAACCTTACATGAAAAAAGAAAAAAATCCAACAGCAAGCATGTTCCATGTCGGCAAAATGGTTGATAGAAAAGTCCTACAATTCCGAAGTGTCAAACATCCTTTGTGCGGTTTGAAATATGGCAAACATTTACACTGCCTAAAAACCAGGGCCTGGAGATAACCTCACATAAAGCCTACCCTTTCAGAATCATCTCATTAACATCACAATGAATGTCCCTTGCAGCCTCACAAAATAAAGGGTAGCAAGACTAACAAATCTGATAGCAGTCTGGGTCTCTAATGCGAGGCGTTCTACAGGTCGTTAAAAAACGTTTCCATTTTTTTACTTCTTAAATACAAAATTAGGGCTACTACTAGGAACCCCAGCATATTTCAATACTGGAACACTAGAATGAATACTAGTTTGAAACTAGCTTGAGTCATGCCCTTGGTGTGGATAAATCCTTTATTAGAGGAAAAATGGAATTGTCAGAATATTTGGTTTGAATGCTTTTCACAAGGGTTTGAATGCTTTGACCTCTTGCAAATTCACACGGAAGGAAAAGTGCCAGGGGTTCACAAGCTATTTTCGCTTCTTTTCATGATGCAGTTCTGCTTGAAAGGAGATATACTGTATGCCTTTCCTTTAGTTAAAGTACAACTGAACTTTGGTAGATCTTTGGGTTGTGTAGTTACCGAGCCATGAGCCCAAACGGTGGCAAAATATGTCCGTTAGTTGCTCTGTGCTCCCCTGGGGTTATAATCTAGAATAGGGTATTTGTTCGCATTCATATACGTGCTAGAATTGTCATTTTGAGACCGTTTAAGCTGCCCTACAGAAGTGAATGGAGAGCGACAAATACCCTATTCTGGATTATCACCCAGAGGAGCACAGAGCAACTAACGGACATATTTGGCCACCATTTGGACTCATATAATGGCCAGGTAACTACACAACCCAAAGTTCAGTTGTGTTTTTAACTAGATTTAGGCCTAATTTGTCAACAGCAACCCTCTGTAAGGAAAGGAGCTGAAATGATTCAAGGGCATTCCTGCCATTTGAGTTGTTTTGAGAGATCTATTTAAAAAAGGTGGTGAGCACCACTTACTGCAAACATTGAAAGGCATTCCTATTAGTTTGGCATGCAAAAACACATTTGGATAAGGAACACATGGGTGTTCCTTATTGATGTGCTCGTCTGTTCAGTGAGGTATCACCATACACTAGAAGAACAAAATTAACACGACATAAAAAGCACACATTTTTTTAATTGATTCAAGGCTATCCTTGAATTTTTGCACAATAAACAACAGAAATGTAATTATCACGAATGTTCTTTAGAGAACCTTTTGAAATTACTTCCATTTAAAAAAAAAAAATTACTTCCATGTTTTTTCTTGATTCTGTAAAATTGTGATGTTAAGATTTAGGCCTTGTGTTTTATTTTTAAAAAGTGAAATGTTTATAACTATTGTGGAGTACCTTTGACAATAGCCATTTGATAAATCATACAGCACTGAACATTGAATATCACAAAATCACAATGAGTATAGGGCAAGCACTGGCCATGACAACACTTATGTCACCTGGTTGACCACCAAAAAGATACGCCTCTATCTGCATGTCCATAAGGTTAAAAGCTGAAAAACAAGTCTTGCAGCTTTAAATGTGGCTTTCATGTTAATAAGTCCAGAATAATCCAAATGTAATAAGGTCCAGTTTTTAAACACCGTTCCAATGCCACCAAAAAGACAACGGAAATTAAATGACATTGAATTAAATTCAAGCCTTTTTCTTCTGTTCAAGCAGAGCATGTTTTTTCCAAAACGGGTCATTGCACCATGTTCACCCCTTTAACCATGGGGATCATCTTCCGTTTCTGGTAAATAATCTCAAAAGGATCCTATTTTAGCCTATTTTGTTTACTTCAGGTCGTTGTTACAAATGGTAATATATTTACCTATAGTAAAAAGCATGAATCAATCCTGGTTTACGTTTTGCCACCATCCGTCAACAATTTGCACAATAACGGAATGTACCTTCCTTTGCACCACTCACACCCCCTTATGGAATATCACATGTAACAGGAGATGCCTAGGTATACATACTATACATTTTATGGAAACACAATAGTTATGTAACCTTTGGAAAAATATTTTAATATAATCAAATCGCTGTTGTTTCTTGGAATAGAACATTCAAGTCACATTTCTTTGTCCAGTTGACAGCCCTAATGCAGACATTTTCTTCTAAAAAGCCAGTCATTAGATCCTAAACCAGGTACCACACATGACAGAGGAGTAGCCAGTCATTACATCCTAAACCAGGTACCACACATGACAGAGGAGTACAAATTAAGCAGAGTGACCGTTCTACTTAAAGATAGCAGCTGATTTTTAGCAAAGTCACGACTGTCACTTGACATTCGACCATCAAAACATCATAAGGCAAGGAATGACTCATTCTCAATAAGCATTTAAAAAATAAATAGTTTAAATGTACTAAGCACCAACTAAGCAGCTTTGTACAAGGCAAATTCCAACCTAACAAACATAACATCCAAAACATTCATCCTTGACCATTTCCAGAATTTAAAACCGAGGGGAAAGAATTAGCACAAAAGCAAGGAACGGATCATTTCTTCAGATTAGAACACTTGGGTATGCATCAAGAACAACAAAGTATTAGGTTCTCTAACGAAGAAGGTAGTTTCACATTTTGTGGTAACCTGCCTTCAACTGCAAATTATGACAAATGAACAAGAAAAAGCACTCCAGGGAAAACCACCAAAACATCAAAAACATAACCGAACTTTTTAGACTCTTCAAAGTGAAAATACGCGACCAACTGGTCTGTACACTTTCCGGACTCCTGTGTGTACAAGCCGAGAGAGCGGCAATACACACACACACGGCTGTCATGTAGAAGTCCAGGGTTCCGGCTCACATCTATACAGGAAAAACCAGCCCCTGTAGATCACATGAGAAGAGAGGAAGAAGAATGGCAGCCTCCATTTCTGACAGGACGCATAATTATGAAACATCTGCTTTAAATGCCCTCCGACGAATAAATAAACACAAATGAAGTGTGAGAAACATGTTCGCCAGAGAAGGGAAAGAAAGTTATGGAAACAAAGTGGTATGGAGGCTCTCATTACAACACTTCCATGGACTGCAAAACCCAATCTCGGTTCGATTGGGGGGGAGGGCTAGTCCTAATTCCAAATCAAAATGGAAGCTAGTCCTAAGATTTGGATCACTGGTTTGGTGCTTCTTCACATTAAGTGTCAATACAGTTGTAGTCCTTTTCAGGGTCATTAACCCCACAGGCATCTATGTGATCCAAGCAGATGGGCAGTGTAGCAGTCAGTAAACAGCTCTTTAAGCTATCATGGCAGCTGCAATGCCTTACACTTATCTGTATTAAATATCACAGGTGTATTCGTCCGTGTAAATTCTCTTTGAGCAACTGTCAAGTGTTTTGGCTTATATTTCTGTATTCAATTAATCTTTCAGTAACAATTATTCACTTGTTCTGTACTTGTAAATAACTACATGTTTACCTTCTCTTCTAAGTGTTATGGCAATCAAAGCACAGATGGTTTATTAGTTGGTTTGCTCTGACCAAAATGATTTCACCCAAAAAACCACATACAGGGCTGGTAAAAGCTACATGATACACTGGCCAATACTATATAGGGGGGTGGACAAAATATCGGAAACACTCCTGGAAATGGCTTTAACTTTGAAGCATCTACACAGGTGATTCCTAATAATTTCAATGCTAATTAGCAGCATGTGTCTGCTTAAGAGGTCTAACCAGCAGCACTTTGCTAGGTAAGTCTCCAAAGCAAGATGAGGATACTAACAGAGTTCCCAAGGGGCCAAATAGTTGGTGCCTGAATTACAGGTGCTTCGGTCACAAAAATGGCAAAATTATTTAAGGTGGCAAGGGGAACACTGTCAAAAATTATGACAACATATGCCCAACACCAAAAAACTGCATCAGCAAAAAAAGAACTGTGACCGCAAGTCAAAGCTCTCCAACAGGAACAGACGGTAGGATAGTTACTAATAACCACAGAACTACAGCTCTAAAAATCACCACAAAATTGAATCAATCCATATCTGAACCAGTCTCAACAAAAACAGTACGTTGTGAGCTTCACAAAGTTGGTATTTACGGCATGGTCGCCATTCGGAAACCATTTGTATCCAAGCCTAATGCACAAAAACGCATAACATGGTGTAAGGAACACAAAACCTGGACCCCTGAGCAATGGAGAAAAATGATATGGTCTGATGAGTTATCGTTTACTCTTTTTAATACATCTGGACAGGTTTTATCCAGCTGTATAAATGGCTAATATGTAAAAAATGCTAAAAAATAAAGTTGTGTAAGTCGCTCTGGATAAGAGCGTCAGCTAAATGCCTGAAATGTAATGTAATGTAATGTTTATGTTTGGAGAAAGCCTAAGGAGGCATTCAATCAACAATGTCTGTTGAGAACTGTTAAGTATGGTGGTGGTTCTGTAACGGTATGGGCAGCCATTCATCGGACTCATTGGGTCCAATGATTGCTCTCCATGGACGTGTAATGGGCAAACAATATGAAACCACTATGGTGCCAACACTGTTCCCTCATGATGTCCCCATATTCCAACACGCCCCCATACACACTGCTAAAAACATTAAAGAACGGTTCCTAGAACACGAGGATGACGTCAAATGCCTTCCATGGCCTGCACAATCACCAGATCTAAACATAATTGAACCTTTATGGGAAGTTCTGGAGCGCAGATTGCAAACTATATTTCCACCTCCTTCATCCCTCAAAAAACTGAACTGTCCTTCTTGAACAATTGGCTAATATCCAACTACACACAGTTCAGAAATTGTATGACAGCATTCCTAGAAGGATTTAAACTGTTTTGAAGGCAAAGGGTGGGCCTACTTGTCATTAGTTACAAAATATTCAGTTGTTATTTTGTCCACCCCCTGTATATATGTCACTTTATACATACTGTATACACACACATACATATATACTGTATATAGGTTGAAGTAATCACTTTCGTAGAATTAAGGAATGTTCTTTTCCTGCAGGTTAACAGGCTAAAGCATTCAAATATCCAGAGGGACAAATCCTTACGACCTGTGCATGGCCAACACCCCGTGAACGATGAACATTAGGCAGTGTCGCACAATGAGGGCATCTTTAAAAAATATATAATAAGAAACGGACCAAAAAAATAATAATTATCATTTGCTGTCCATTTAATTTCAACTGAAAGCAAAGTTTCCTTGAGTGTACTTTTAAGTGTCTGTGGTCAGATCCATTTCTCAGGAGGCGTAGGGGGGATCCTGCTGACACGGCCTCTTTGTGACGAGGCGCTGGAATGCACCTCTGTAATTAAAAAAAATGTTTCCCCTGTAATGAATGAGGTCCCTGATCATGCACCCTTTAAATGGAGTCTTCCACAGGCAGATGGGAAATTCCACCTCCTACGCACAGTTAAAGGCCTGCACTGCTATTTGGCTTACTTTATCTGAAGCGTGCATTCTGTGCACAACCCAAAAAAACAAAAAAACACTCGATTCTTCAGCATGCCTCTGGCTCTTTATAGGGTGCCATTTTTGTTCACAGGGCTGTGGTGAAACCTTCAAGTTTCTCGAGTCACCCCTCAGATTTAAGAACTGTTCCCACCTGACACAGGTAGACTCCTTTTGGCGCTTTGTACCTATGGCTGACTAGACAACCCACATACAGGTTTCTACGCTAACATTTTTTCGAAGGAGCACATGCTTCTAAGTAGAAAGATTTAAGAGTACACTAATGCATCCCAATTAGTAGATGTGCTCCAAAACTATTTTTCCAGTTAGCACATATCGATTTTCAAATGCTCCTTAAATGGAAGCACTGTAGAGCTTAGACAGAACTTTTTTTTTTTTTTCTTCAATTACAAACTTCACTAATGTCGCTCATTAAATTGCAAAGATTGTGTCTGCTTCACACAAAATTTGAGAAAGTAAATTCTGGTTTTCTTGCTGGGACTTTTAAGTCAGGGTTCCTAATTCCTAGCAGGAGATAAGAGATACATTTTCCTTACTTGACAATGAAATTAAGAATTTATTTATGTACAATTTAAGGACATTTAAAATTTCTGCAATAACTTCCACTTGAAACAACATTATTGGAGGGTGGAAGTGCTGGAAATATGCTATGCAAAAGAAATCACATTCAAAAGATGTTTTGTGTGCCCAGACACACTCGAGATGAGAACACACACAACTCCCTTTATTGCCTTTCTCCCTTTATTGTAAAGGCAATAAATGACTCTAACATTTTTGCATCAACAGTAAAATAAATTGGCTTTATTAGTTTGAAAATCACATACAAATCAACTTGTGTTGAATACCACTGAACGAACCACTATAGTGTACACTAATAGTGCACTTTTGCCTCAGAAGTAGCCCATAGGCTGCTATGCCTTCAGTGCCCGATTAGGTATGTTAACATTCAGATGATACTGTCTATGGACTGGATAGACAAACCTAGTATTTCACAAGATGATGAGCATAGCATCGCATTCGGGTCAATTAAGCTAAATGATGATTGCCACATTCCTACTCAAGTTGCTATATTGTACAATTTGAAGGTAGGTGCAAGATTCCCATCTTATGTAGGCTACTGTCATACATTAGTGTAAAGCACAACAACCAACTCTTCAATGCCAGCTCAGGAATATGAATATGAGGGTTAAAAGGTGCTCCAGACAGCATCTTATCATTCACTGTGAAAGTATCACAAGCACTTTTTAAATGTTTTTGTCCTATGTTCATAACAAACTTCCAAACAGAGCCTAAATTCCATCCTTTTTTCATGTTGATACGTGATGTACCCCACACGTGCACTCAGTCACCTGCTCTCAAACACACAAGGTTTTAGTTCATGCAAAATTCAAACAAATGTATGAGGCATTGAGTGAGTGCATTACCAACTCCACCTGTAATATAAATATAGATAACAGTATGAACTGTGTTATGTGTAATATTTAGATCAATATCCTTATAAAACTAAAATAAACTCTCCAGTGGGCTGAAATCTCAGGAGGAACCCAGCTATAGAGGGAGAGGAGCGGGCCGGCCTGGTGTCAGTAATTGAAGTTAGGCTAATGAAACGAAGTGGTATTCACAAGCACAAAATCTCAAATGAAAACCACAACGTCACCGCTATAAGTCTTTTCCCTCATTGGCATTTTATCAAGTGAAAGAACAAGAATGACTGGCTTAATTTGTGCGTTTCAGTTTGCCATGAGACTAGCAGATATGCTGATAAAACACAAAAGGGAGCAATATGCATCAAGTGCATCATCCCAGGAAGTAAACTCACCTTATGATCAATCAGATGGTGAGTGAGTAATGCGTAAAGTGTCTGATGTAACTAGTGCCATATCATGGTCATAATGCAATTAACCTGCAGAAAAACTAATCATTTACTTTAAATAAGATAACCGACACCATCAGCATCATCACCACACCTGAATGAGACTGGTATGCGCCAAGTGAACAGGAGTACATGATTGAGCTGAACAGTAGAGAGAGATTAGATTTGCAGATGTCACTTTAAGGTGAACATGGTACCTCCTAAGTTAAGTGTTTTCAAAGCACTGAACATTATTAATTTTGCAAGGCATCAAACAGAGCCCATGTCTTGCGTGTATAACGTATGTATGTATGTACGTAGGGCAGATGCAAACATGTTGAAATGGACAATGTAACCCCTGCAAATACCTGACTTAAGAGAACAGGAGACCCCTAAGAGAACAAGCCAATCCCGGGGAGGAGGAGTCTGCGTGTGTTGGAAGTGTGCCTGATGTTGGTGCGGACAGGTCAGCCACAGCTCAGTGAGACTTGCGTACCATGTGATAGGTCACATGAGAATACCCAAACAAACAGAGAGAGAGAGGCAAAACAACCAATAAAACAGTTAAGACACCAAAATAGTATGCAACTGAAACATGGGGTAGGCAGTCAAAGCAAACAATAAAGTGGCTAACTGATGGAGAGGCTGACCGGAACTGAGCCTCACTTTACTTCTACTTCTATCAGAGGCAGATTACAGAAGAAGGACAAAAGGACCCTGTTGTCAACAACTATCTCAGTGTGAGGAAAGATATGCTGACTAGATCAATACCAGCTTGCCTAAGACAGGCTTAATCATATAGCTACATCATGGGTGTCAGACTGCAGTACCAGAGGGACACAGTGTCGACTGGCCTTTCATGCATTTCAGCACTTAAGTGATTCATTTAAGCCACTGATTGGCTAAAGAGTCCACACACTGTGTTTCCAAGGCCTAAGGTCCTATTGATCGAAAAGAAACCACAAAAACCTGTAGACACTGAGTTGAACACCACTAAAGTACAGAAAGCAAAATAAATTTCAGGGCTCTCCCCAGATTTCCCCCCCCCCCTCAACAGAGTGGTGCCTCGAGGGTTTAAAAAAATATATCTATTTTAAAAAAAAAAATTATAATTTTAAGTTCCACACCTGCATTAAAGTAGGACTATAATTGTTTGGTTCGCAGCACATGCCAAACCGAAAGTCCGGTATGAGGGAAAGAAGATTTTTTTTTTCCAGCCTTGACAAAGTAAGCGGTGATCCTTTTCTCATTAGAACGGCAAAAATATATGGGAGGCACATGCTACATTTTGGTTACACAGTGGCGAGCCGCCGCCGTTACATTCTTTGGGGAGAACCCTGACTTTAATCTTCATAATTAAATGACTTTGCTTCACTGGAACTGGTTTGTCAGAAAACGTCAGTCTCGTAACTGGACAGCAGATGAACGTCACCCATCAGTCACAAACTGTAAACAGACACACTGTCCCGAGCGAGCACCCCCTTTGTTTACAGTCACACCACTGTTAGTTGCACCATGAAGCATTTCAAACTCCCGCTATTCGCCTTCCAGTTGGAGAGTACTACAGATGTCAAAGACAATAGCTTGGTTTGGTTTACATCTAAAAGGCTACCATGATGAATTTTAAAAAGAACCCCGTCTTCACTTGAGTCCCCATGCCAGCACTAGGGAAGAGGTGCTTCCCAAATATCAACAGCAGCATGCTCACAAGTGTGTGTTGACTGTAAATTTGCAGCCATGCCTCCAGACAATCTTTAAGTAAAGAAAGAGACTGGTCTGCCAGGAGACAGCGGAATGCTACTGCTGTGTGGGGGGGTCGTGGTTACATCACAGAACAGGCATTTTTAGCAAGACCGTTCGTAGATGCAAACCCATCCATAGCCACATACCACTCAATTTGACAACACCTTCGGCAGTGTTTGGGATTTTTGAATCTTTTTTTTTTTTTTTTTTAGTCTATGCTCTTCCGAAACCCGTTATGTAACCCGATTTATTATAAGGCTAATCTAGTATCACAGAAGACATCAAATGTGAATGATCAAGACTATGACAACGAAAATTCATAGATGATTGGAAAATTGAGACTTGAAACATAGCAGCATTTTAATTTGCAGAGGGAGAGAGAGAGAGAGAGAGAGAGAGAGAGAGAGAGAGAGAGAGAGAGAGAGAGAGAGAGAGAGAGACCGACTGACTATGGGATGTGAAAATGAATGCTCTTCTCTCCCAGTCGGCCGCCGCTCCAGCTGTCACAATGCAGGCCCGTCAGTCCAGAATCCGCCTGCGGTCTGTACGCCCTATGCTGTCTGTGCACACAATCGGGAACTCTTCACTCCACCGCATACCTACACACTCTCCCCCTCTTCACTTGCTAAAGATAGCGACAGACTGCTCTCCACCCTTTAAAAAAAAAAAAATCCCCACCACCACAAAACATACAGACCTAGAATAAATATTATCCTTGCGGCCGAAGTCGCTCGCGAATAGGCAATACAAAGTAGCCATTGCCAAGCTACCTACCATCTGATAGCTAAAAGTCGCAGCTTGACAGGCAAACAGTTGGATGCTTGAATGAACCCAAAAAGAAACGCGTTTTCCAATGGAAAAATAGCTCCACTTATCCCTTACCACAGGCCAGATGTAGCTCCAGCTACTTAGCTAGCTAGATAATTAGAGTTATCCAACACCAACGGCAGCTCCGTAACGTTAGTCATCTTCACATTTAAGCTAAAGGGGATCTGATTCTGTACAAACAACTTTTGCCACTTGTGCTGGACACACAAATGGGTGGAAATACATACTGGGATCGCACCGTACGGAAAACATTACGGATGTTCACGCGGCGCAAAAGCCACATGGACTATTTGACTTCAGGGCTTCGAAGGGTCCAAAAAGTTGAACCAGAACCAAAAACTTTCTAACGTTAACCTAACGTTACCCGAATCACTAGCTAAGGTTAGTTTCCACTAGCTTAACCGAAAGGGGGGAATTCCATCAGTCTCTGTACGTACCCTACGCACACCTAACGTTACATATTCATAGCAAGTCACAAGTAAAGGGGAAAAGTGATTTTGGCACTGGGTTGATATTTACATTCGTAAATTGTCATACAATTCTACCTGTGGTAACGAATTGTATTTAATAAAAATAGGTCGTGTAGTTTAACCTTAGTTCTGTCCGCTACCTGTAGTCCGACAGCTAGTTTAGCTCGCTAGCTAACTTATTCCCTTGACCAGAAGTCGACTTACCTTCCCAGAAATGGAGGACAGCCTCTTTTCTTTTGTTTGACTTTTCTTCTGACACTCAATCCGGTTTAATAATGCCCATGTCCAGTACTGTTAATTGAACTTATCTAACTAGTATAAAGTATAAAAAACAAAAAGTTAATTTATTACAACCACCCCTTTCTGCGACCTGGTACTGACCCCTCTCATCAGATTCGGACGGACGGGACACGGCAATGCCAGCTTTTGGGGGGTGCAGGGGGTAGTAAAAAGGGAAAAAGTTGGGTGGGGGCGCTCTGTCCTTAAAAAATAAAACAATCCTCGCACAGCAAATAATACTTGGCTAAAACCAAAATGATAACGACAAAACTATTTCTGGGATTTGCGGAGTATAACCAAGTTTAAAGCAAATGGGGGGGGAAAAACAGTAAAAGTTGAACGACGGTCGAGAGGGAGTCCAGTCTCCGCTAAAAAGTAGGACGAAATCTTCAATCTCCGTTTCTCGCTCCGGACGGGATAACACAACTGGTGACCTCGCCTCCTTCTATAGTTATTGGACAGAGTAACAAAAATAATTAGCTAATGAATTTGGGCAGTTTTGATTATAAATGTAAATTAAAATAAAAAATAAAAAATAAAGGAGAAAAGTTGCCGGCTGCCGCGGTGTCTGCGTGCGGCCCGTCTGTCTCCCTCGCCTCTCGCCCCCCCTTCTCAACTCAGCGGCTGGAGCCGGTCGCCATATCCCGCGTGACGTCAACCTAAGAACCGAAGAACCAGGGAGGATTCTTAAAGGGGAACGCCTGTGTATTAGCTAGTTCTATCTATCTATCCACCTGAATATGTTTGAACTTGTTGGACACCGAGGGAGAAGTGTGCTTACTGTCCGAGGGAGGATTTACTGATGTATGATGAGAGGGGTATAGAAATGAGGAGGAAAATACTGTTTAATTATTGAATGGTATGTGAACAATTTTTGAGATAAAATGTCAAACATCTGAAAATATCAAGACCATTATGACTAATTACTCTATTTTCAAGAAATATGCATATCTGAAACAATGATATTTTTTTCTGAATACATTTAGAATTAACTATGGCCATGGTTATTTTCCTTGATCTTTGTGAACTGGTATGTGCCTAAAGCTACTTCATAATAGTAAACAAGATAAAGGAACACTGTTCTTAAAACTCACTGACTTGCTGTAACTTATCTGTGAGAAAACTACTTATGTAAGTACATTTGTGAGTTTCCAGATTTCCATGTTTTTAATCTGGCAATGCATTCAAAGTTATGATCCTTTCATTCCTACTGTTTCCAATATGTCAACAGGTGCATCAATTAGGCTTCTTAATGAAGTACTAAATGTAATATGATTAAGCACAAGGCAGACTATGAAACAGACTTTATCCAGGACAGTGGGATGAAAGACAGTGCTGCCAAACTTTCTACAGAACAGCACAAACCTTGCACTAAAACCCTGCTCTCCACCCAGAGGTCCTGTATCACAACCAGCTGTAGCTTTTAGAGATGCTGTATCACAACCAGCTAGTCTGACCCTGCTGTAGCTTTTAGAGATGCTCTATCACAACCAGCTAGTCTGACCCTGCTGCAGCTTTTAGAGATGTTGTATCACAACCAGCTAGTCTGACCCTGCTGCAGCTTTTAGAGATGTTGTATCACAACCATCTAGTCTGACCCTGCTGCAGGTTTTAGATATGCTGTATCACAACCAGCTAGTCTGACCCTGCTGCAGCTTTTAGAGATGATGTATCACAACCAGATAGTCTGGCCCTTCTGCAGCTTTTATATAAGTTGTATCACAACCAGCTAGTCTGAATCTGCTGCAGGTTTTAGAGATGCTCTATCACAACCAGATAGTCTGGTCCTGCTGCAGCTTTTAGAGATGCTGTATCACAACCAGCTAGTCTGACCCTGCAGCTTTTGTCACCCCCAAATTTCAAAGGTATATGTTCCACATCCAGATGAGGAATATGGAATTCCTTTTGCTGACCCCAGTTCCCCATACACAGTCCATGAGAGTAGGGACCTAAACAAAGGAAATCCCACTCATCAAGTATACACGTGGGTAAAACAATGACTTGTGAAGCTTATAAAGTGATGTCTTGTTGGTATTGTTTACATCAAGTTGCAATTATATCATGGATTTCACAAAGCAGGCTACAGAAGTCTAGTATATGTATATATATTTTTAAAACACAGCTGTTAACTAGGTTTTTTTTTTCTGTAGCACTCTAGGGTAATGCTTTCTTCATTATTGTGGGTACTGCTTTAAAAAAATGTTTTCAGGATATTTACAGACTTTATTGAAAGTCAGTGATTGTGCAAAACTGGCCCATGTGCGTGTCTGAATGTCTGTTGCTGTGTGGCGGGCCTAGGCGCACAGGATACCAGGTGCTTCCTGACCCCGTTATCCACCCTCTACACTCCCCTACGCCACTCCAGCACTGCAGAAACAAAAGACCCATACAATGACCTGTCCGTTCCACTCTATGGCCAAACCTGCTCAGGAGTCAGTAACCCAGTAATCTGGGTTCTGCCAGAAAGTCCATGAGTTGGTATACTTACATTTAAAGGCATTCTAGAACAGCACCATGTCTGTCAAGATAGCTGTAGGTTTCTGCAGTAATGGTGTAGATTTAAAATTGGTAGAAAGGTTCCATGACATCTTTGAAATGGAGGTAAAGGTCTGGATGTTTTATATCCACAGATCAAATTATGCATGGAATAACTTAATAAAGTTTGGGATGCTGGCTCTGAATGTTTTTTTATTATTATTTCAATATACATTTACATATACAGAAATTAAGAATGCATGTTGTAGCATGTTGTAGGCACTGAAATGTGGTTGAGTTTCAGGGGAAGAAATAAGGATCAATATGCTAATAGCAGTGGCAGTGGGACTTTGCCTGGGCCTCAGACTGAAATGGTAAAGAAATGGTGGCACGAAGGCTACTGACCACTAGTGACCATTTTACCACGCTGTAAAGAGTGAACAAGAAAAAGACATTTTGTATTTTGATTTTTATATCAACTGGATTTTTACTGTGGAGGGGACAAAACCCCAGGACATTTCAGCTGATGTATTTTTGATGACACTGTGGAACTGTTTTTGTACCATTTTATTAAGAACATGATTCCATTCATCTAAGCATACAAGAAAATACAGTTTGCTAAAGGTCTCTGATACCACAATTGCAGACATGTACAAGTCTCGTATTCAAGAAATGCTTACATTTAATGACTTGCTCTATGTATTTAAGTTATAATACTGTAACCTCACAAGTTGTCTTCACTAGCTTTCTGTGCTCGGTGGTCAGTTGGTGTTTCTCTGTCGCCCCCTGGGGAACTGCTTCTGTCACTGCAGTGCCATGGAAAAACAATTGTTCCAGCCAGTGAAATAATTTCAGGTAAACATAATGCCTATACTCTTTCTTTCTGATTTTTAACCTGCACACCTTGGCAGTCCTGCCAGTATTCACCATCACCAAAGATATGCTTTTGAGGTATTAGTACAGTGGAACATTGTTTAATCTAGATATTTTGTGAAGTGATTTTTAGTCTGGAAAACTATTTGAAAGAAGTATGTATGGACTTGATATTTTGAGCATATACCCAATTTACAACATTGTTTGTGTCATGTCTGATAAACAAACTTCTTGTAAATGAACCATGTGAAATAGATACCTATAGATGGTTTGATATTGGGAAACAAATGCTGATATTGTCCTCTAACTTAAAACAATAAACATATAAGTAAAATTAGAACACAAGTTAACAATTATTAAAAACTACATACAGTGTATCTAAAGGCTAAAATTTGGAGATGCTCTCCATAATTTAGAACTCCCCCTTCTATACAAAATACATATACTAACAATATAATTCAACACACAAAAGTTAAACAAGCTTGACTGTACAAGGCTACAATCCAAGCTCTGTAAAGCAGCAGCGCGCCTGGTCTTCAACCTCCCCCGACACTCCCATGTCACCCCCCCTGCTCATTGACCTCCACTGGCTACCTGTGATGGCTCGCATCAAATTCAAAACATTGGTGCTCGCCTTCCAGGCAGTCCGAGGATCAGCCCCTCCATACCTCCAAAAGCTCATCAGACCCTACACACCTACCAGATCCCTGCGTTCCGCCTCCTCAGGACGACTGGTACCCCCCCCACTTCATACTAGCACCCGGTCTCGACGTCTGTCTGTCCTGGCCCCACGGTGGTGGAATGAGCTCCCCGTGGAGGGTCAGAACAACAGAAAGTCTGACCGCCTTCAAGCGCAGATTGAAGACTCACCTCTTCAAGCTGCACCTCTCTCCACCCCCTCCCTACCTCCTTGTGACCTCCCTTGATTGTGTTTTTCGGAATCTTTGTTTAAGTGGTTCAAGCTTACTGTTGTACACGCCAATGATTGATATCGTGTGGCCCCCCCCCCCCCCCCCCCCCCCCCCCCCAAAAAAAAAAAAAAAAAAAAAACATACTGACTGCGCCTGGTGTTTGAAATCGTATTTACCTTTTAGGGTTGTTTTAACGCACTTGTTTCAAGTTGGAAAATGCACTAATGTACGTCGCTCTGGATAAGAGCGTCTGCCAAATGACTAAAATGTAAATGTAATGTAATGTATAGTTTATATGGTCAAGGTTCAGATTCAGTTCATGATTCTCAGCCATTCTCAGTTCCCAAAACAAAATAGACACTTCATGCATCTGTGTCAAATGGCGTTGGCTAAATGCTTTAGCACAACAAAAGTACATAAAGGGAAATACCACAAAGCACTTTGCGAAGGGGTTGATAGGATGTGGAGTCCAAAGATCGGGATTTTTAAATGTGTTTGACAAGTTTCAGACTCAACCTCCCTTCAGCTCTTGTTGGTAGCCTTGTTTTGGTGCTTTGCCAGTTGAATGCATCCCAAGTCTTGTGCTCCAAATACCATGTGTCAGCCAGAGGGTGGCAAACAAGCCAGCAGCCAGTTCACCAATCATGATAACCTGGCACCAACTGCCAAACCCACTGACCTGGGCTACGTTCAGGGTACAGAGCACCGTATCAGGAGCAAACATATCTCAAAGGTTACAAAACATTACAAACTGTAGCAAAAATGTTGTAAATCTCAGATTTTTTTTTAAGTTTGGCTGTGCTTCCTTGTAAGGAAACTGCTGCCATATGTTAAAGGGGCGCCTGCCTCTCAATATATTTAATCCCCTCATTGTTTCTTCCCCCTGTATACAGTGAGCACCATCATTCATTGGACAGTGACACATTTTTTGTTATTTTGGTTCTGCACTCTAGCACTTTGAGTTTGAAAGGATACAATGACAATGCGGTTGAAGTGCAGACTGTCAGCTTTAATTTGAGGGTATTTTTATCCATATCGGATGAACTGTTTAGAAATTATAGAACCTTTTGTACATAGCGCCCCCCCCCCCCCCCCCCCCCCCCCATATTCGGGCATAAAAAGAAATTGGACATAATGTAGAATAAAGTAATCATTTTTAAAATTTGGTCGCATTACCTTTGCATGCCATAACTTCCTGATATCTGTGATCCAACAATATAAAAGACTCTTGAGATCTTATTTTCTGGTACTCTTACAAGCGATATGGATCAAGCATTTGAATGGATCTTTATGGGAATTGGGGGGGTGGGACTAGATTTAGCTTTAAATTACACTGGACCAGTATGGAACACATGGTTGACTAAATGGCTCTAAGTCGTCAGGGTCTGATGTATCAAACAGGCCTTAAACCATAACTCTGCTGCCAGATATGCAGTAGATATGGAAGGATAACTTGAAGGGTTTCTTCTGACTTATTTTTCAATAGGAAAATTTGTCAGGAGTAACAACCCTTAAAGTGATCCATCCATATCTAGCACCAGACT
>CM056393.1:16874822-16902322 GCA_029718625.1 Synaphobranchus kaupii
GTGATCATGGCTTGTGATGCAGAGGTTAGGTTATGGGTTGTCAGAAGATGATAGGAATGGGGATTATGTGATTAATGGTGGAAAGGAAGTTGTGTATTTAATCCTTAGAGCAGCATGTAGTACAGCCCCACGGTCCCACAAACTCCTAGTTTCTAGTTTAGTTCTGGTTTAGTCTCTGGGTTTTAACCGAAAGATCTTCCCTGTGAGCCATGACATTACATGGTATCTGGTGTGCCTCCATTTGATAAGGCTGCCCTCTGCCTTTTGCTTATCTTCCAACCTCTCCTCTCTCTCTCTTTCCATCTCACTGTTTTTGCAATGCCTCTGCCTCATTGCTTCCATTGATCTCCAAACCTCCAGTTTCAGCAAAAAGAAGCAAAAGCAAGGAGGTAGAAAGCTGAAGTGGAATTACACACAACCAGTGAAACATCACAATACTAAAGATGAAAATGCAACTAAGAAAAATGATCTTCTCTCTCCTCTTGACTGACCTTAATCCTACTGACAGAAGTCACATAAATACTTTCACCCAGTAGGCACTGGTGATACTGACTCCAATTGGGTGATGCTGAGCTAGAACACTGAAAATATATGCCTCGTGATATTACTATATAAAGGTTAGTTATCTTTACGCTATTGAACATCTACTGCACCAACAAAATTAATTAATGTGATCAAGCTTAAATTTCTCTACAAACATTTGCCACTTATACAGTGCAAGCAGTAGGGGGACAATTCGCAGCCTAATGCCTGTTTGGGCTGTCAGAGGAAAATGTCTTAACATTTAATCAATAAAATAAACAAATCTATAAGATATGTAGTAGGAAACCATTACCTTTAATGAAAGATACAGTATATTTTTTCAACAACAAAAAAAAACACACATAAAAGCACTTCCATTCATCTTTCATGAATATAATACACATAATAAATATTTTTCAGTACTTGCTGGTGGTTTTACTGTTGATTTTATATTTACCAGCTGTGCACTGTTTAGATGTTGAGCATCTGTTCACATCCCATAAAACAGGAAATAGCGGGAGAAGAACACAAGAGAATATGAAGGAGGACAGGGCAGAAGATATGGGTAAATTACACTACTGCTACGCTGTGTATGTTCTACTTTGCGGGTGCGACAAAGAGTTTGACACACGTGGCTTCCAGCGTGTGACAGGTGATACCCAATCAGTCACCACATGACTGTTTGCTGCTCATCCGTAGTTCCTGGGATGGGCTGTCCTATCAATCCAATGCTCACATTACCTCATCCGTCACAGACCGTTGACACATTTTGTCCCGGGGAAAGGGGTATACCCTCATGCTGCTTGCCCCCGTCGTCAGTCTCCAAGCAAGTAGTCTGTCTCTGTCTTTGTTATACTGATCATACGTGATAAATGATCCACAGGGTCTTTTAACCCACATCTCCTGTGCCTGCTTCTGTACACATCCTTAAGACACTGTCCCCATCAGTTTTCTGTGTATCTGTTGACCATTCTGGATCCGACTGTCCAATTCATAGACGTAGATTAAGGTTTTATTTCCAGGACGAAGTATATAGTGCAAATTATATAGTACAGCTCAAGAATATTCCCAAAAGTTCCTAATGTTTCTTTGTAATGTGGTTTACCTTTTACCCATCAAAGTACATTATATGTTTTCTATGATGCTTGTAACCATTGGGGGGGACCATAGTCTGTTTTCCAGCAGGTTATGTGAAGTATCTGTCCTTATTCATTTCAATTGACCACATCATATTGCATTCTTGATTCCACTCACATGTAGCACAGTTCAATGATGTGAGTGAGCACGTGGGATTAAATGCAGGAACTGATGTCACCCCATGGAGCATCAATTAGAGTATGATTAGTTCTCTTGACCAGGGACATTTAGTCTGCAGCGTGGTGAGTTACTCATCTTTCCGGTTCGCACTGTGGGGGCCATGGTTCGAAACCTGGCTGCAGCAGGCCTACTGTTGTTTCATGTCTACTGAAGCAAATTTTATTACATTTGATTCATGACTTTATCATACTGCTGAAAACCTAGCTCTGTTTGCTTTTATACTTTCATGTGTCAACATTGTGGTTTATATACTGTGGAGGCATGTTTATTTGACACTCATGGAGGAAAAATCTATCTAGATAAGAAGGCATGGAATTCAACTGACATGCCATCCAAATTCTACAATCCAACTTTAATGGATTGTAGAATTTGGATGATTATTCAATAATTGAATGAAGTGATGTGAGTTCTGTCTTGGAGGTCAGAGTGATCAATCCTTCCCATATGTTGGCTCCTATCCAATCTTGGGTAAAAAATAATCAGTTTATTTAATTATTAAAATATTTGAGTTATAGGCTCTCCAGTGACACATCCAGAGAAATCATTATCATTGGTGCTATAATATGCACCATGTTCTGAAATCAAATGATAACTGTGTCAGCTATGGCTAGGTGACCTGTTGGGTAACAGTATGGGAAGACACTGGCCATAGTATTGCTCAGGAAGAGAAGATTTTGGCTGGTATTCAATTCAGCTTATTCCGTGACAGTAGATATTGCTCTGATCAGTCAGGCACCTGCATTTCACTGCATCAGAACTGCGATTGGGAATTCTAAATTAAAACAAAGCAGCACCAAGAAGTAGATTATTATTTACTGGTGACATTTTTGTTTATAGGTTATGGGTCTGAATATGTCCAGAACGTTGATGCTCTTGGATGATTTTTAAGACGGGGTTATCTGTAAGAAAGTGAACATATTGGTTTCTCTATGTCAGATTTTACTTGTAGCCAGATGGTGTGTGTGTGTGTGTGTGTGTGTGTGTGTGTGTGTGCATGCGTGCGTGCGTGCGTGCGTGCGTGCGTGCGTGCGTGCGTGTGTGTGTATGTGTGTGTGTTTGTGTGTGCTTTTGATCAAATAAGGATTAATGGACCAGGGATTCAGAGCTGTTTAAAAAAATGGACTTGGGTCACACAGATACTTGCTCTCTTCACCACAACAAAAACGCTTCAGAATAGTTCCCACCTCAGAAAACATCAAAGGTTCAGTCCAATAGGAAAGCCTGAGGTCATTCCTGCATTTTGAGTACTGCTGTCAAGGTTATACGATCATACTAATGTCCATTCAAGAAATTACAGCACATTGGCAATTGTCTGTTCAGTGAAACTCGGTGAGACTGTGCACCTACAGTACTATATTTCAGAAATGAACAATAACCAATTTTCCTAGCTCAGCAGCTCCTCATAGTGTCACAGCATGCAGGAGAATACTGTTATTCTAACACACAGGTTACTTTGGCATACACAGCACAAATAAATAAGTTTTCCTCTGGAACTCACAGGCTAGTGGCCATACTGAATGTTCTAAACTCTGTACTCTTGGAACTAAGCAGGTCATAATGCAGTCCAGTTGTATACTGTATAGGCCTACTACAGGAGAGTTCATGGAAATTACACTGCAATCATTACAATCACACTAGACAGTCAAATCAAATAAATGTACCATAGTAACACAGGAAAAGCCCAGGACCTCTACTATTTTCCCCCCAACAAAAGGCAGAAACAGGACACCTGGGAACTTTGTGAATGCTGAAATATGAAAAAAGGAGAAAAACATTTACTTAAAAAAAGTATTTGTTTTTCATTAATTAAATTCCCACATTCATCACTTAATTGCTATACACTGACTTGCCAAATAATTATTTACTGGAAGTCTTGTATCTAAAATATGTGGTGTAATTGGCAACCAATGTCTGCTAAAAACTTTTTGAATTCTGAAAATGTGATATTTTCATGTAGTGGTGAAATCTGAACTTTGACAAATAGTCGTGTGTTAGCCTACATGTGGTAGAAGGGGTGTACTAGCTGAAGAAATTTTATTTTATTATAATGTATTTTTTTGGCGGGGGGGTTGTGGTTTTATCCATATTAAACGGATAAAAAGTTATCAGTGGCCTGAATAGTGTGTTGTCACCAAAATAGCTTGTTTTATTGAAGAAACCTGTCGTTCCTGTTCTTCTGTTTTTGTTTTCTTTTTATTAATTTGTCGCGCTTTAAGTGTTCCCATTGCATCGCTTCCTCATGCAACTGTGACCTGCCCCCCAGACGCTTCAATTTCCCTTTATGGGCCGCGCGTCGCTTTCTCTATCCCACACTTTCTTCTCTCCCTAATCCGACAATCTCCCTTCCCTCCCTCTCTCACTTCACTCACTCTCTCTCTCTGCGCGGTGACGTCAGTCTTCAGAAGAAGATGGCGGTGTGTAAGAAGGCGGAAGGTGAGGAGAATTCAGGGTTTCTTAGTGCTTCTGCTCTTCTGCTTTCCTTTTACATTCACTTCCATCATTACCGGGCCCCTTTCAATTAAGGGTCGAGCGTGTTTGTGTGTGTGTGTGTATGTGTTTATATTCCGCCACAAGGGAATTCCGTGCGATCTTGCCTTACTGTGAGAACTGCTATAGAATATTGAATATGCTAACCAATTAGCCAGCAAGCCAGCTATTTAAATAATTAAATATGATCATTTCAACGGGACAATCTGAGTTCCCTCTACAAATAAAACTGAATGATGTGTATTGTTATATGCATGTTCTTCGTGTGAATTATTTCGCGTACTAGTCCCCGTGCAGACTGTTGTCAGATGTATCTAGCTGTGGTCGCTAATACTTAAAATGGTTTCTGTCAGTCCACTGTGTGTGTGTAGGTGAATTGATCCCCTCTCCAGCAGAGATGGGGGCTTCGGGCGGTGGGGCACAGCTCACCACAGTCTCTGGATCGGGCCTCTGTGTGATCGACTAGCAGGAATGACAGTTGCATGTAAACGACAATGAATGTTAAAAGTCACTTACCATGCTTGCTAGCAACGCGAGTCAATTATCAGGTATATTCAAAATAAACTGGCTAGACGCTGTCATCGTTTTATTCTGGTCAATTTCCCGATTTCACTCCAACTTGCTAGCTAGAAAACAGTGAATAAAGAGCGAACTGTAACGTTAGTTAATGTTAGATAGCGAGCTAGTGTACACAATTAATCCCGACATGGGTTACGGTAACGTTAAGTTACTGGTTAGCGAGCAAGCGTGTTGTAATTTACCTTCAGTCGTATTATGCAAAAGTACGGTTAGTCAGCTTGCTAACTATGCTAACGTTATATGGAAAAGTATACGTTTATCTGATTTTGTAAACTAACGTTAACGTTACCCAAGTTATACGATTACGTTGGATAAACGTTTAGCTAACGTTAGTTAAGATAACTAGCGGGCTGGGTTATGCACAGGATCGGTGTCCGTTTTTCTCGTCGCGTTGAGCACTTTGATCATAGCTAGAGATACTGGAAGGGTCGCTTGGGATAGCTATGTTAACGTTAAACTAGAACATATTATTACCCCAGCCAAATGGAAACAGGTAGAGTAACGTTAACATATCTGGTTTAGTAAGGAAATTGATCATTTAACCTAGCTACTTAACTATAAATTATACCTGTCGTTGTCTAGCAACCATGTTTTGGTGTGTTTCTGCGGGTTTAACATTTAAGAGGTGTGTTTGTGATATGTCTGAAAAGCAGTCTTCACGGCTGTGACAAGCTGTGAGACTTGGCAACGAGATTGTACGGGCATTTTTAAACCAGTAAGCAATAATGCATAATGCATATATTTATTAATAAGGATAAATATTAACTTTGGAAACCAGAAAATTTACACGCCAGTAATAATACCAGTAATATTCCAACCTTTTTTTGTGTTCAAGGTGCCTGTTCTCAGGTTTAGCCAAAGTAACTAAAAACCAAAACAAATGAAATCAGAGGTTGCTCAACAAGAAAAATATGAATGCAAACAGAATAGGAGACATGTTTTTGAGATGGTTTTCCAGGATCGCAGAAATTTCTGCAAAAGAAGTGACAATTTCAGGGTTATTCTTGGCATACCTGAAGCAACACTGCCGACAGTAGGAAATGTCATGTTTTGAAATCTTGTCAAATCTGTTTGTTAGAACTTGCAAAGATGTACCTAGGCACTATAGCCTACCAATCAGGGTGATAGGTGGTTGGAGAGAGGAGTAATGCTGGAAAATTATTTTCCTGACTGTTGATCAGTAATACTAAAACACAGTGAACAACAAAACAGTTTTCTAATTGATATTACAATTAGATAGATTGATATTACAAGGTAGCCTAATGTATACAGTTGCACAGTTGTCAGACATAATAAATTTTGTTGGATATTGATGGCTAGTGTATATGTTTGCAAAACATTAGCTAATTGAGAGGAGACCAAAGACGGTTAAGTTACAGCTTTGAAGCAACCGTTCTCTGCAGTGGTCATTGTTATTTGGTGTCAGTGTATATCATGTTCATCTTTCATTAATGATTCACACTGACACAAGGCTACCTTGCTATAATGGTTACGCCTGTGAACACCTCGTCTGCAAAATACGCCTCTTGTACCAACACTGTTAGCTCAAGCTGCTTTATCAGGGCGTGCTACTGCTTTCAATTCTACATCATGTGAAGCATCCACCACGCAGACCAGATACAACATTGAATAACCAGCGACATTCTGTGTGACTTGACTCACCACAGAGAGGGGGTGCAAGGGGAAAGTGGGCTAACACAGCGAGGGTGTAGCAGTGCTGGTAAGCTAGTACTGACCGTATTTTAGAGGGACCGCATTATATCAAGCTTGAATTTTACACATCGGTCTTGCTAACAAGGATATTCTAAAATGCTGGTACCCTTAGCAACAACAGGGTTTACAATACTTGTAATGCTGAGTAGGTGAAGGAGATGGAAGTCGACTTCTCAAATCCACCACAATCTTTCTTGCACCTTGTGACAGTGAAGTGCTTACATGCTACTAAGAATACATGGGTTACATTCTGTGGCATTATAATTCTGGTAATTGGACACCAAACTTAAAGATATGTCGCATTACACGTTTCTTTAGCATGTACGCCTGTGGCGACTAACTAATCCTGTCACCCATTTGCTCAGCAAGGATTAAGCAGAAGGGCCTCAACAGTCACAACAAGAGCACCGTCCCCTCAGGGAGTTGTATTCTAAATCCTGTGTCCAGCGCCCCCACCTCCTCCACTCCCCCTCTCGGCTGAACCGCTGCCCGGGTTTGACTCATTTCCATCCTCTGTCAAACAGGAACGGCGAAGGGCTCAATTTATTGAGATGAAAATTTAATCTAATATGGAACCGGGTGTGGGATGCAGTTATCTTGTGCGCGGCTCGCCGTGCTATTTAAAGAGACGGCTTGTGCCGCGGATGAAAAATGAAAGGCATTAATAAGTCAGACGGCAGCGGAGGCTGGAATTAAACCAGTGCCCAAAAAAATGTTCACAAAAGAAAGTTCACAAAAGAAAGTATACTCGGATACTGTGCATGTATCTTGTGTGCATGAGACTGTCCTTTTTCTGTGTATATCTGTGTGTGTGTGTACACATAGGTGTAGGTAATTAGGATGTGGTTTTGTGATGACACAAAATAGGACTAAGTCAAACTAAAAGGTTAACACTAGAGAAGGTCAACACTGTTGATAATGTGGGTCTTTCCTTCCATGTGATCCTTCCAAGCCATCTCTTTCTCTCTAAAAAGGGCCTCAAATTTTTTAAACTCCAGAGCAAATGGAAGTCTAATTAGACTCATGTCATTTTAAAACTGGGTCAGCACAGCTGATAGTGTGGTGGAGCTTCCATCCAGATTGAGGAGACTTTATGAGTAAGAGGTGCCCACGTCTGGCCCTGGAGGTTCTCTGTCCCATCATGGTTCCCTTCCTCCTAGGAGCCTGACTCCCCCAATGAAGTCACTTGATGATTTGATGCATTTCACATAAAAAGAGGAACGTCCCTGATTTACATAGAGCTCAAACAGGACAAGGGCTGCATGTCCCTGGGCCTGGCCTACATGGTCCAAAATGTGTAGAGTTCACTTCATGTCACAGCATAACTGCCGTGATGGTGGTCAAGTTATGCTTAACACAGGACCTCTAGAGCAGTCCCAATGGTGGAGTCAGACAGGCATTAGCAGCTAGTTTTGCATCGACCTTGCAAAAAGCCTTTTGAAGCCGCGGAAGTGCAGTTTTTGTGCCGCATTGTTGTAGAAATTAGAACCAGAGACTGCAGTAGGGAAATGGGGGACCTTTGTATAGTCATGGAAGTCTGGTACAGGTTGTCCACTAAGCTTGTGAGATACACCCCCACCCCCCAAAACATGCAGTTGATTGCAAATAACCCGAACCCCCAAAGCTTTGGTCAGTAGTACTAGTTAGAAGTGCTAATCTGATGTACGGGATGATTTTTGGGGTAATAATGAGCTGTGTCATTATTTCATATTTGCCATGGAATGATTTTGCACATTCTTGTGGCAAGTCTTGTAAAGCCATGAGGAGATTGAACTTTAATTCTGATGAGCAGAGTAGACTATGGGAAATGGTGGGGAAAGTGGGGAAAATAGAAAGTGGGAAGTGAAGGTGGGAAAACGGCGCAGGTTCTGCAGGAGGAGCCCCTGGTCAAGAGGCACTTGGGGTTTATAATTGATGAAATTGATTCATTACGGTCGTATTATGCCTGTACTTGTTGTGCCTAATATGCCCCACGCTCATCCTCTAGCTCCGGGGTCTAATTGGGTTTTGATGAATGACGAGCAAAGCAGAAGACCTAATGTTCATGTCTCTGAGGTAATTGCATGGTTTGTGACAGCATTGTAATAAAACGGGTAATTGGACCAGGGTGTTTTGTGAGTGAGGTTGAATTTCAGGTTCTGACTCAGACCTTGACCCAGTTGCCTCTGCCTCTGTGAGCTGTTTCTGTGAACTTGCCTCATTTTCTCCCTCTTGTCACCGTCGCTTTCTCAGACTGTCGCTGTATCTCTATTATGATATATTTGTGGTGGAAAATCTCTCTACTTTTGACTTTCTTTTCTGTCACTTCACCCTTCTCCTTCTGTTGTCTCAACATCATTCAAATCCATTCAAATTTCTGATAGGCTTTATTGGCACGGCAGTGGCAAGTAAGATGAAATGATAAGACTACACAATGGTTCCTCAGCCAAAGCCACCTCCATCAGATTCCTTTTACATTTGTGCATCCCACTGCTGACACCATCTCACAGTCTCTTAGCCTGTGCTTATCCTTACACTCTCATGTCTGTTTGAATTGCAAATGTGGTGTATGGAGAGTTTTCAAGTTGGATTGCGGTGTTGATACCCGCACATACATGCTCTGAAACACACACACAGGCAGATAAAGCAAGTATCAGTATAATGGAAGGAGGTTGTTGTCATGGTTATGGTAAGGTTGTGCTTTAAGCCCTGTTGTCTATTCTGCTCATTGGAGAAAAACATCTTAATGCACGTAGCACCAAGGCTAGTCAATAATTTGGGTGTCTGTCTGGAATCGTGCAAGTGCAATGACAATGATTGAGTGGGATTATAACTGAAGTGTGTGCCCGTGTAGAGCAAGATGTTTCCATCGTTTGACTTTTTATGCTCCCTTTTTCTGCTACTCGTCTTCCGAACACCATTGCTCATCTTCGGAAAAGCAAATTTTGTGTGCGTACTACGCAACACGTTATCTGTGCATTTACAAATACAACATTCGGGTTTGGATCCACCCCTAGTAGCCGTTCTCAAACATATTGTTCTTCATTAGTGGCAAAAAAAAGTTTTTCCAAAGAGAATGTATGTGAGTGGAGTCCTAGCTGTGTCTGCACTGTATCTACAAACCTTAAGCAGCTATTGTGTGCGAATAAACTACTTACAATACTGTTTCATTAGTGAATGAGTGCAATTTTCCATTGAAAAGCAAACACCAGTACTTGAATACACATAGATTTGGTATGCACACAGATAGCATTTCTGCCTCTGAGGGGACTTTGTTACAAAATATAGACATATACATGTCCACATGAACACACACATATCACTAAAATATTGTACATTTGTTCTGCGACATTGTGGAAATGTTTATCCTTTTCTCTTTATTTTTCCCTTCCTCCCTCACTTTTGCTCCCAGTCCCGCCCTGCGTACATTTCGTTATCTTTCTCTCTCGCTCTCTATCTCTTGTAAAGACGTGGGAGAGAACTCAGGAAGATTCTGCACCTACCAGTGTGGTATCTAGGCAACAGAGAACGATGGAGAGGGAGTGGAAGGGGAAAATATGTATAGAAACAGAATGCCGAGCTCAGTTGGCTTGCTTCCACACATCTCTGGATTGGCTGGAAGAGGCTCTAAATTCCCAGCATTTACATTTGCGATCAGTTCTGACTTGCTTGAAACAGAATTCTGTATGAGACTGACACAAAGGAGTCGGTCTGTTTTTTATGTATATTTTGCTTGTAGTACGTATATTATGCTTATATATGTATATGTAAACCTAAATAATTCAGTTGTTATGCAACCTTTATACTGACTTTCTTTACTTTATTGAATTTCTGTCACAATTTGTTGTCATAATGCATTGTAAGCAGTTGCACATCTTGTATAACATGGTTATAATGGGTCCGGACAAGACCATGTGCAGTTTTACATGAGTATATTTACTCCCATTATCAACCTGCTAAACCAGTTTCTTACTCGGAAAGATCCGCAGGTGAGCACTGACTCGCCGCTCTCTGTTTACCCCAGTGTCGGTGTGTGGGCCACCCTGGAGTGTGTGAGCGCCTCCTGCTGCCTGGAGGAGCTGTGCGTCGCCGCTGCAGCTTCACCATGAACAACAAGGAGAGCACGACCGAGTCCGGTGAGAGAGAGCGCCCGCCTCGCCCCGCGCAATGAAGAAGCGCGTCGCCTTAGCGACAGCGACATAAACAGCAACGCGGTTTTTTTTTTTTTTTTTACCCCCCGTGTTTGCCTCTGTGTTCCACTGCAGAGAATAACAGTCAGATGAAGGTGTTTCTACCCAACAAGCTGCTGGAGTGCCTGCCCCGCACCTCCACCTTACCCAAGGAGAGACTGCGCTGGAACACCAACGAGGTGGGGCGTCCCCTGCTGGTGCTCAGGGGGGCAGGATAGGGGGATGAGGAGGGAGAGAGGGAGAACGGAGAGAGGAAGGGAGGGAGGAGGATGAAGACTGTGACAAGCGAGACCGAAGCGGGGTTGCGCGAGGACAGGGCGCTGGGCCTTTACGGTCCTCAGGGAGGCGAATGTGTTTTCTTTTGAAGATCTGCACATTAGCAGCTAATTCGTACCTCGGGTCTCGGGAGATTGGACTACCTGTCCACATGGGAACATTCGTTAGGCAATTATCACCTGAGTTGGAATGAAAAGCACAAAATTGCCCACCTCCTGGGGACACACGGTTCAGATGGTTCCAGGCATTCGGTTTCACTTGATTTGAAATGTGAGAAGAAGCGAAAGTGGATGTGCTTAAACAGTCGAGCCCTGATTAGAGAGAGGTGCGGGGGCGAGAGGAGAGCGAAGGTCGCAAAGCGAGGTGAGGTGATGAGGGGATGGCAGAGTGATATCAAGCTGAAGAGAACTGAACAGAGCCAGTGACACAGAGTAACCTCTCAGTATTCTGCGATATAATTGGCTTGGATTTTAAATAGATCTTTTAAATAAATACAGTGGCATAATAGGTTCTAAGGAAACTGCATTTGCTTCATACACTGCCTGGCCAAAAAAAAAGGTCGCACACTCTAATATTTCGTTGGACCGCCTTTAGCTTTGACGCGCATTCGTCGTGGCATTGTTTGGACAACCTTATGCAACGTCACAACATTTATTTCCATCCAGAGTTGCATTCATTTTTGGCCGAGATCTTGTATTGACGACAGGAGAGTCGAACCACTCCGTAAAGTCTTCTCCAGCACATCCCAAAGACTTTCAGTGGGGTTAAGGTCAGGACTCTGGTGGCCTATTCATGTGTGAAAATTATTCCTCATGCTCCCTGGAACCACTCTTTCACAATTTGAGCCCGATGAATCTTGGCATTGTTGTCCTGGAATATTCCCATTGATGGGATAACCTGGTCATTCAGTACATTCAGGTACTCAGCTGACTTCATTTTATTGCTGCGTATCGTTGCTGAGCCTAGACCTGACCAATTGAAGCAACCCCAGATCATAACACTGCCCCCAGAGGCTTGTACATTTGGCACTATGCATGTCGGGTTCAACGGCAACTTTTTTTTTGGCCAGGCAGTGTATTATCATAAATGATAAATAATAGCCACATTATGCTGATGATTTCTTTTTGTGTTGTGATATCATTCTACCATTGTTGTGATGAATTGCTTACGAGTTAGCTTTAGCCAAAAAAACATGAATGTGGCAGGTAGAGAGGAAAAGGAAAGCGAGGGGGAAATATGACTGAAACTGATGGGTTTTTTTTTGCAGGAAATTGCGTCCTATCTGATCTCCTTCGATAGACATGAAGAGTGGCTTTCCTGCACGCTCAAGACCAGGTGACTGCCCCCCCTCCCCATTCCCCCAAGTCACTGTGCCCCTCCCCCCCCCCCCCCTTCACCTCACACTTCATTAATCCTTAACGTCTCCTT
Organism: Synaphobranchus kaupii; assembly: GCA_029718625.1. NCBI lineage: Eukaryota > Metazoa > Chordata > Actinopteri > Anguilliformes > Synaphobranchidae > Synaphobranchus > Synaphobranchus kaupii. The sequence continues at coordinate 16,887,314 of CM056393.1, forward strand.
GCACAGAGTAAGGTGGCAGCAGGGTTTCAGTGTGATTCATTTTTAACGCTGTGCCTTAACAGCAGAATTTGTTAGAGATATTCAGTTGTCTGAATGGCTGCACTGGTACAGCTAATAACATTTACGCACGGCTGGGCTGGTGCACATTGCGGGGAGCCGTAATCTGCTCTCCACAAAGGAAGCTTGTGCCAGACACAGTCCCCATGACGGCGCATAAACATTTTAATGTCCTGCAGGGAAGCACGGCACACCTGTCCTCTGTATCGCTCCAGTACAAAAATCGCACATTGTGTTCTTTCACCCACAACAAAAGCATTGTTTCATTAGCAAACCCGCACTGGCAAGCTTTAACTTAGAAGTAAACTGTGTGTGAAACTGGTCTGATATTACTGGGGGAGAAAAAAAGAAGTGTGCGTGCGTGCGCGCGCGCGAGTGAGTGAGCCAGCGTGCGTGTGTGCGTGCATTCATGTCTATGTATTCATGTAAATGTGATTATACTGCCACTTGCTGACAAGAATTGTAGATAAGAATCACTCGTAACAGTCAATTTTGGAATAACACATGCAAATTTCTGAGCTTATTAGAATCCAGTCTGTCCTTGTAAGAACTGAATTATCTATGAATCTGATCTGATGAAGCTGATTCTTATTAGAGGAGCGTTTCCCACTGTTCTCATAGGATCACACATACATGCTGATGGCTCTCTTTCTTTATGCCATCTCTTCCTCTTGTTCCAGGCCCCTCAATGGCTCCATCATACTGTACAACAGAAAGAAGGTTAAGTACCGAAAGGACGGGTACTGCTGGAAGAAGAGGAAAGATGGGAAGACGACGAGAGAGGATCACATGAAGCTGAAGGTTCAGGGCATGGAGGTGAGCGCCCCCTGCTGGACAAGTGTTGGGAAAATGCACGGGTTTACAAAACATGTCCCCAAATCATGCAGTGTATGAGTGGTGAACTATAAACCAGTCATTTTCAGCGAACATGGCCCCTGATGACCCACGCATCCTTTAAAAACTAGATTACTTAAAATATGCATCAAATATTCTAAATGTGATGTCTATCATGCATATGTATATTAATGAAAGAGTGAATAATATTATTAAATCCATGCATCATGAATGAATCAGGAGGTCAGAATAAACTCGCCTTTGTCTGCTCACCACAAGATACTGGTTAATATGGAGTCTTCTGTATATCCAGAAACCAAAGTGTTTACTTTTATAACTGGTATTACTGTTATCTAGAGCAGGGCCTCAAAACTCAAGTCTTATAAGGCAGCAGTGTCTGCTGGTTTTTATCGTTTTCTTTTCATCAGCAGTCAGTTTAGGCCTAGATGAATCATTAGCCAAACAGTGACTTCATTAATAACATAAGCACTAAAACACCAATAACCTGATACTGCAGCCTTACAGGACTGGATACTCACACCTCTGATGTGTGTTTGATTTGACGTTTTATGATTTGTGATAAATGCTGGCAAGAACCTCATATTTGTATTATTTCCATTGTTCTTGATTATAAGAAGTTACTGTTAACAAAATAGGAAACCCATTACAAACACAAACAATGGATAAAACAATTTTCCCACTTTATTCAGCCAGTGAAAATATTTGAAAAATAGTTTAAATTTAGGATAATATGTACAGGCATATTAACCTCACTTGCCAAATTCAAATGGATAGTTCCCTTACTTAAAATGTTTTCCTTTACACTGAGTAGTTTGATGTCTGTACTTCTGTGTCTAGCATAGATTCAAATTAAATAAATGGAAATGAGTATATAAACTGACATGGAAATCACTCCAATAGCAGTCTAACCTATCTCTCTCTTTCCCTCCCTCCCTCCCTCCCATCCTCCCCCCCAGTGTCTTTATGGTTGCTATGTCCATTCCTCCATCGTCCCAACATTCCACAGGAGGTGCTACTGGCTGTTGCAGGTTTGTGCTTATGTCATATGTCCTCTCACATGTCTGTTTAGTCCACATGTGAAACGTGCAAATACTACTGAAATTTGAGATGTACACCACTGCTTTATTACTTACCTAGACCAGTGTAACGATTCCTACTGCCTTTAAACTCCGTGCTCCAAGATTCATATAGTAAGTTTTACTATATCCAGCTTTCTGTAGATTGATTTATTTTGGTTTGGGTTGATGGCAAACCCATGGTAAGCGTAGTTGTAGTTTTATGTAATCTAAACCTGGGAGATTAAATTGATGCGGTTGTTAAATTATAGGTTGATGGCGTTATAGTAGGCTATTTTCTCTCAGTGCTGTGCAAAAATGAACTGTTTTGCAGTATTTTCTAACGACTACACTTGTTGCATAGGAAGGTGCTTCACTCGTATCATTACTTTTTGTTCAGTACTTTAAGACATATATAAATATGCAATTTTTGTGTGGCTGTGAAATATAAGCTAAATTTAGGTATAATGTAGCTTAACATTCTATATAGGCAGATTAGGTTTTTATAAACGGCTAATATCGATGACCGTTATTGTACTCAAAAAAATATTTGACAATTACCGAACGAATATATCGCACAACCGTACAGACAATAAAAATAAATTAGACTATTCTAAACTCATTAAAGAGGAGTTTAGTGCAGCACTGATTGACTTGAAGACACATGGCCAAATAAGGAATTGTTTATTATGGTGCTACCATCTGGGTACACAGTTGCACTGACTGTTTGTGTGTCTCTGTTGCGTGTGTGTCTGTATTTGTATCTATGTGTTTGTATGCACGGCGTCTGCGCTGTCCCAGAATCCAGACATCGTGCTGGTGCACTACCTGAACGTGCCGTCCCTGGAGGATTGTGGGAAGGCATGCGGGCCACTGCTGTGCACGGTGGCTGACCGGCGGGACAGTTTGCGTTGGACCCGAGAGGAGCTGCTGTCTCAGCTCAAGCCCATGTGTGAGTGTCCATTCTCAGGCCATCACTAAAACACACTCACAAACGTGTTCTCTTTATATGCTGTATAGGGAAAGGAGCCAGTGATGTTCTATTGGTTCAGGTTGGCTAAGCAGAAAGCTAGGCAGCTTTGAAAAATGTCTTCTTGTTGCCGTATTTGTTCAGCTGTTCAGAAAAATTCTACATTCTTCATTTCGTCAACAACTTTTTAGATAATTCAGAAAGATTTATTTATCGATGTGTGAAATACTTTGTTGTCAATAGAAATATCTATCCGTATTCTACACTTCTAATTTTTACTAATCTTTTTTTATACACATTTTGCAGTTTAGTCCAGTGTGCACATTTACGTTTGCCTGCTCAGCGCCTGATATATTTTTTAATGTGCATTTATTATTTTTCACGTAGAAACTGTCTCATGCATCGCACTTTCATTGAGAATAAGCGGTTTATGACATTGGGCCGTATTGCGACTGATGTGGTAAATGTGTGTATTATTTGTGGTTGCAGTTCACAGCATTAAGTGGTCCTGCAGCAACAGCAACGGCACCTCAGAGTTCTCCATCGAGCAGCTGGTGCAGCACATCCTGGACTCCCAGCAGACCAAACCTCAGCCGCGCACACACGCCTGCCTCTGCAGCAGCACCCTGGGTGAGGGCCGCATGGGGGGCTGGGGGGGCACCGTCTGAGTGAGGACGGGCTCAGTGACGATCGGAGAAAGAGGTGGAGAGTGAAAGCCTGAGGAAAGAGAGAGAGAGAGAAGTGGGTGGGAGAAATGGGGCCGCTCACCTGTGTAAATGGACCCTGCCTTTCAATCTGGAGTTGTATCTGGAAAGCTTCTGACCATGAAGGTCATTGAGAAAGGAAATAATTTTTTTTTATATACAGTGCAGTCTGTAAATATTTGGACAATGACACAATTTTGTTGTTTTGGCTCGGTATTCCAGTGCATGGCCATGGTCAAATAGATCGTGATTATTTCCAGTATATAACTGGCAGATATAGTGGTTCATTAATAGGGGATAAAAACGTAGGCTGCACATCACCAGATGTTTTGCACTTCCGGTCTCTGAGCCAATCATGGTGTTGCTGAGGGTGAGGGGGGTGGCACGATGGGGCTGGGGTGGGCTGGAGGAGGAGGATGAGCAAGAGGCGGAGCAGGGGGAAGAGACCCCTCTCAAAGCCTTACAAATGACTTTTACAAAGTAGACGAAGAAGAAAAATAAGCATCTTATGTGCTTTATTTACAACTTCTTACTAGTGTGGTAATTAAACATGGTAGCATTTTATTCGCTCAGCACCTACTTAGATTTTTTAAGGATATCTCAAATTGCATCTTGATCTCATTCATGGATTATTACAACACTTAGTCATCTGCTACATTACATTACAGTCATTTAGCAGACGCTTTTATCCAAAGCGACATACAATAAGTGCATACAGAAAGGTCATCGAAGTAACTACAGAACAGATAAGATAAAGCACATCCTTCACATAACGTAGCAACTATCCCTAGTAATGAACATTGAATGTAGTTCACAGTAAGCTGTGGGTAAATCAGCTAAACTATAATTCTATTCTAAATACTATTATAAACTATAACAAACAGACTAGAAAACACAGGGAACAAGTACCATGAGAAAAGGTCCTAGATTAGTATATCAGTCAAGGTAGTCTGAAGAGGTGTGTCTTCAAGCCACGACGGAATGCAGGCAGTGTTGGAGTAGAACTTAGGGGAATGGTGAGTTTGTTCCACCACTGAGGAGCTAGGGTGGAAAAGCTCCACAGTCGGTACAAGCGAGAGCCATTGACACGGAGGGGGGGAAGTGCGAGTCGCCCTGCTGTAGAAGAGCGAAGTGGTCGAGCAGGAACATAGTGCTGGATTAAGTCCTGCAGGTAGGCGGGGCCTGTCCGATTGGCTGCAGTGTAAACCAGGGTCAGAACTTTGAACCTGATCCTGGCTGCAACTGGCAGCCAGTGGAGTGACCTCAGCAGGGGGGTGACGTGAAAATTTTGGGAAGTTGAACAGAAGTCGGGCAGCTGCGTTCTGGATCAGTTGAAGAGGCAGAATGGCGCCGGCTGGTAGGCTTGCGAGCAGGGAGTAGCAGTAGTCCAGGCATGAGGTGAGCATAGTCTGGACAAGAAGCTGGGTGGAGTAGGTGGTCAGGTACGGTCGAATCCTCCTGATATTGTAGAGGAGGAACCTGCAGGACTGTGCCGTTGCCCTGATGTGCTCTTGGAAGTCCAGCTGGTCATCCAGGACCACCCCCAGGTTCCTTACAGAGCGGGAGGCAGCCACCATGGTCCCGTCAACGGTGATGGAGAGGTCCTGTAGTGGGGAGGTCTTGGATGGCATGAAGAGGAGCTCTGTCTTGTCAAGGTTGAGCTTCACGTGATGGGTCGCCATCCACTCAGAGATGTCAGCCAGACAAGCAGATATCCTCTCTTTAGACTTAGTATGAATGGAGAACAGCAGAGGACCCAGTACAGATCCCTGCGGGACTCCTGTAGAAAGGGGATGGGGTGTAGAGACGGAACCCTTCCAAGCGACTTGGTAGGATCTATCAGTGAGATACGATACACACCAAGAGAGGGCAGTCCCAGAAATGCCCATCTCAGTGAGTGTGGAGATCAGAAGTTCATGGTTGACCGTGTCGAACGCCGCAGACAGGTCAAGTAGAATCAGGACAGAGGAGAGGGAGGAGGCACTAGCAGTGGTGAATGCCTCCATCACGGCCAGGAGAGCAGTTTCGGTGGAATGCCCAGTTCTGAAGCCGGACTGATGGGGGAGAAAAACAGAAAGTTAGTTAAGGAATGTTATCAAGCGTCCACGTAAATGTAAGTTAACACATGGCCTCTCCTTAGAATCGTGGAGGACCACGGACTCATTTTTAGCCCGTTTATGCATTTGAGTTCAACATTTCAATGAATCTCAAATATTACCATGTGGGCCCACCAACCGCAAGGTTCACGTTAGGGGTCGGGTGCAATGGCAGTCGGGCAAGGGGCGTGAGCAGAGTGGTCCCCCCCATCATTTGCTCTGGTGGCAGTATCTGACTCTTGGCACGTGGAACGCTACCTCACTGGTGGGGAAGGTCACCTCAATGCACCTATTGGCGCCGGAGAGGAAAACTCTTACTATTGTGTGTGCTTATGCACCCAACAGCAGTTCAGAGTATTCAGCCTTCTTGCAGAAGGTGGGACAGGTGCTGGAAAAGGCTCCACCCACTGAATTCATAGTCCTACTGGGGGGCTTCAACGCTTGCGCATGCAATGACTGCGAAACTTAGAAGGGCGTGATTGGGAGGAATGGCCTCTCCGATCTGAACCTGAGCGGCGGCATGTTATTGGACTTCTGTGCTGGTCACGGTTTGTCCATGTTCGAACAGAAGGATCTTCATAGGTGTACATGGTGCCGGAGCAAAAAACATGGTACCTTGGGCCAAAAGTTAATGATCGACTTTTTAGTTGTCATCAGACCTGCGGCCGTATGTTCTGGACACTCGGGTGAAGAGAGGAGCTGAGTGTCAACTGATCACCGTCTGTTAGTGAGTTGGATCAGATGGTGGGGGAAGCTGCCAGACCTGGTAGACCCAAACATCTAGTGAAGGTTTGCTGGGAATGCCTGGCGGAGAAACCTGTCCGGAACTCTCACCTGTGACAGATCTTCCCCTGTGTCTCAGAGGAGGTTGAGGATATGGAGTTTGAATGGACCCTGTTCAAAACCTCTATTGTGGAAGCAGCAGCCAGTGGCATCTCCGCTGTTTGAGGATGATGCCTTCTTTGGCCTCATCGCACTGTGACCTCTGATGCGCATCAGAATGATTTGCAGCCGAGGGTGACATGGTTGGATAAGGATCAGCACCTCCAAGTCTGTGGCTATGGTTCTCTACCGGGAAACAGTGAGGGGGGAACAACTGCCCCAGGTGGAGGAGTTCAAGTATCTCAGAGTCTAATTCATAAGTGAGGGTAAAAGGGAGCAGGATATTGACCGTCATATGGTGTAGCAGCTGCAGTAATATGGGCATTGGAGAGCAGGGAGGAGAAGGTGGAAAAGAGTTTACGTGGGTTAGATAGACATGTATCAATTTTCGACTGGAAAAATGAAGTTTTAGCTGATGTGGTTGCAGCTGTGAAGGCTGCCAGCACAGTGTGGTAGGAGGCCAGGTCATCTGGGGATCTGGATTTCCTCCACTTTCTCTCAGCGGCTCGTAGCATGGTTCTGCTGGATCTGAGAGAATCCGTCAGCCACGGGGAAGGGGGTGATAGTCGGGCTGGTTTGGAGACAAGAGGGCATAGTTTGTTGAGAGACTGAGAGAGGCATGAGTTAAACACAGAGGTGGCAACATCAATGGGCAATATAGTTGAATGTAGTAGCCGCATAGTAAAACATTACAAGGTATAGTTTGTGATTGAGTGATGACTCGTAATCCGTGGAAAATACATTTTGCCAGTAGGTTAGATAGAGAGAGGATGGACAGAGAGAAGCGGTAAAGAGAAGGATGGGAGAGGGAAAGACTGATAGAGACGATCAGCAAGCATCACCTGAGGCCTGAAATGGAGTCCAGGGAAGTGGAAATGACTGGAGTCAATGGGGAGTGGGAGACAGCAGACTGACTCCTCCTCGTCTCTCTCTTTCCCTCCTCATCTCTCTCTCTTTCTCTCCCTCACCTCCAGCTTCACCAGGAGCCAACATTCCTCACCGCTGCAACAGCACCAAGCACCGCATCATCTCTCCCAAACTTCCCACCCGGCCCTCGCCCTACCCCGCCCTGACCGAGGTGCAGAACCTGGCCACGGGTGAGGGGGGAGGCAGCGGGAGCGGGCAGGAGGGTGGGCGAGGCGAGACTCATGGAGTAGGAGGAGGAGGAGGGGGAGGGGGTTGTGAAAGCGGAAGCGTAGGTGGGGACAGGAAAGTTCCCGCCCCCCTCTCTCAGCCCCAGGCCCCGGGGTCCGTGGCAGCGAAGCTGGAGACACGGAGCCCGGCAGTGTCTCAGGACAGCGTGGGGATGACAGGGGTTTCCTCCCCCTGCTCCGCTTCTTCCTCATCCTCCTCCTCCAGCCCACCCCAGCCCCATCGCGCCACCCCCCTCACCCTCAGCAACGGGGGCACTGCCTGCAACGGTTTCTACAGCGACCAGCGGGGCCTGGCTACCGTCGCGCTCCCTCAGAATGCCGTCATCGTCATGACGACCGCCATCGGCACGGGCAGCGAAGACTCCAAGAGCGACCTGGGCTTTAGCGGCACTGGCGCGGCTTCCTCCCACCTCTCGCTCACCCGCTCGGGCCGCCTGGTGCTCTCCCCCATCCCCCCCAAGCCCGAAACTCCCTCCCCTCCCACGGTGGGTACCAGAGCCACCCTGGCCACCTCCGTACCCCAGACCTCCATCCCCGCCGCCCTCCCCGGCAACGGGGGCGGCTCCCTCCCGCCCATCAGCAGCGCCCCCACCTCCCACTCCATCTCCCCCACCCCGGGCGTGGCCACCCTCAGCCTCACCCTGCTCTCCAGCCCTGTGATCGGGGGCCTGCTGCTGACGGACCGCCTCATCTCAGGGGCTGACCCCCCCACGTCCCTGCTGCTGCCCCCTCGATCCTCTCCCCCGTCCGCATGCCCCTCTCCCTCTCTCCTGCCGCCCCCGCCCCCCTCAGCCCCCTCCCCCTCCCTCGTCCCGCCCTCCCCCTCCGTTTCTCCGCCCTGCGCCCCTCCCCCCTTCGACCCGGACTCTTTTCTCAACAGTCCAAAGCGGGGCCAAACGTACGGGGGACCCTCACACCCGGACTCCCTCTCCCTGTCGCTCCCTCTCACCGCCTCCTGCTCTTCCCACGGCCGCACCCACTCTTCTCCCTCCCCACCCTCCTCCTCCTCCCCCCAGGCCCCCTCCCTCACTCTCTCGCTCTCCCCCACCTCTCCTCCCTCCTCCTCCTCCCCTCCGTCCTCCCTCTCCTCGTTCTCCGCCGAGACGGAGCGGGGGAAGAGCGGAGAGCGGGAGGCGCGCTCCCTGGCCATCCCCTCTGCCTCCACACCCTCCTCCTCCCCTCTCTCCCCCTCGCTCTCCTTCTCCCCCTCCCACTCCACCACCCCGCTCTTGCCCCTGTGTTTGGAGTCAGCCCTGGGCCTGGACAGCCTGGTCACGATGGGAGCAGACGCCCCACACCAGGGACCTGAGAAGGTTCTGGCTCGGTCCTTTTCCCCGAGCCCGGATAGCGAGTCCCAGCGGTACCCGCTGCCCCCCCCCACCGCACCGCGAACCCCGCCCGCTACTGCTGGCCTCACAGATGCAAACGGCCACGCCCTCCTCTGCCGCCACACACGCTAACGGACAGCTGCTCCTGATGTCGCAGGAGCCCCAGGCCGTGCAGCCCGAGCAGCTCCTGCGAAGTCAGGAGGCCGAGAGCCTGCAGCAGCAGCTACTCCTCCTCCAGCACAAGCTGCAGCCCTGCCCCTCAGCAGAGAGCCCTCAGCCCAGGCAGCAGCTGGTACTGGTCCCGCCCAAACGGGCGGAGCTGGCTCAGGAGACGGACAGCCGGCAGCAGCTGCTTCTCCACCACAGGCAGCAGCTGGTCCTCATGCAGCCCAAGCAGCCGCAGGCCCTGCAGCTCAACGGCGGGCTTCTCTTCGTGGGGGGCGGGCAGGAGGGCCTGGCAGCACAGCCGCCATCACCCGAGCCCAGCGTACGAGTGAAAGAGGAACAGTCATCTCCCTTCTCGCCGTCCTCTTCCTCCTCCTCTTCTTCCTCCGGCCTGGGGTGCTACGAGGCAGAGGAGACGCCCATGGACACCAACAGCATCGGGGAGCACCCAGACCTCTCCGCCCTCATTCAGAAGAGCACGGGCGGGGTCGAGGAGGCGGGGCCCAGGAGCACACCGCTGGAGATCTCCTTCGACAGCCAGTTCCCCGACCTGATCTCGGAGTTCATCGCCGAGGACGAGCGGCAGGGCGGAGCCACGTGCGCTCAAGCCCCGCCCCCTCAGCCCCTGTTCCCCACCGGCGTGCGCTATGTGGTGCCCCCCCAGCCATCCCCCGCCTCCTCTTTCCTGCCATTCCCCACCCTCACCCCCGCCTGCCCTCCAGCTGGCCCAGGGGAGCAGCTGCGCCGCCTGGCCACCATCACGGACTTCTCCCCCGAGTGGTCCTATCCGGAGGTGAGCCTGGGCCCAGAGAGGGCGGGGTTACTGTCACTATATATGTCCTAGGACAGTACAATAACTGACGTCTACCAGAGTGTAAAGCGTAGGTATTTAAGGTTACGTTATTTCTGGTTTTTCAGGTTCTGATAAAAAAAACATGCCCACTATATTCATTCACATGTGTAGTTATTCTTTGACCAGAAGAACATTAGCCAACATTTTCAATATCCGAAATATAACGGCCTCCTCTGCATAGTACTCACATTAAAGTCTTCGGACCGTTGAGTTTAAGTATGCATGTAGAGCAAACATTTGAATAAATAAATTCCAACTTTTGACATTTCTAGGTGTATGCTAAAGTTAACATTTTACAGACTCGTAAAGCATCACAGTAAAGTAAACATTATTTTAAAACTCTGGCAAACAGGGAGCACAATGAAATGGCAGTTCAACAGAAGATTATGTTCCACTGGCAAAAGATACAATTGAAATAATTTACTTGGCATCTTCTGAATCACAATCGGCAGGTTTTATTAGTCTGTTATGGCTGTGAATGGGTGATGTCCAGGTTGGTGTATAATGGCGCAGGGAAGGGTGTGTGTTTGTGTTGGGGTGATGTTGCTGGCTGTGTGTGGGGTGTGTTCATGATGTAATGGCTGCTCAGAAGGCGATGCGTTGTGTATATGTATATTATGTAATATGTATATGTGTTGTGTATATGTATATTATGTATATGTGTTGTGCATTGTGTTGTGTGCCTTCCTAGGGTGGGGTGAAGGTGTTGATCACGGGACCCTGGATAGAGGCGACAGGGCGGTACTCCTGTGTGTTTGACCAGAGCACCGTCCCTGCCTCGCTGATCCAACCTGGAGTTCTGCGCTGTTACTGCCCAGGTGAGACTAAACACGCACACGCACACGCACACGCACACGCACACACACACACACACACACACACACACACACACACGCTCCGAGTACTGTGCTGCTCCCAATTTGGTGATATTAGACACCTGGACGCACTTTTTCCATTTTAAAAATGTATTATTACTAAATACATATCAACTTGGGCCAGTGCAAATTCCATCTTATAAAGTATATAACATTGCATTTAATTTATTGTTTTTTCATTTTGGTATAATACTGCTGAACAAAGTAATGAGAAAGCAGACCGGAGGCTTTGCAGCCAATGACCAATAGAGCTCAACAGTCTGGTTCCGGAAGTAAAAATGCCATTCACCCTCACCGTAGAAGAATTTGATTATTAGTGATAATGTATTAACCATAAATGGTACACTTACGATGAGCTACGAAATTGCAAAACGATGGTATATGCTCCTTTAGAAGCCATAAGTCAGTCTGATTTCAACTTCGTTTTTAAGAAATTGTGGTTTATTCCCGTATAACTGGTGAAAGGCTACGCTGCCCACAATCCTAAATAGAGTTCTACCAATCAGAGACGTCGGCGTTACCATAGAGATGTCCACCACTCCTAAGTTGTGTGGTGGTAGGTGGAAGCTTTCTACAGTCCATGGTTGGAAGCCAGCATGAGCCTACTTATGGTTGGTTCACAAAATCACTAAGTAGCTAAGGTTAAATATGCTGAGAAAAAGCCTTTTTATCCAGCGAATATCTTAGTTGCAACACATTACATCTATCTAAGCATTTTTGTGGTTAGGGGTGCAGTATTTATTAAGTTTGGAAATACTAACGTAGCCTAACGTTAGATTAGAGTGAATGACAGCCGATTGGACATCCGCTTTCCAGAAGTAAATTTCCAAACACTATAAGTACAATAATAAATCCAAAAACACAAAAATATATAAAAAAGCACGAAATAACCTAAAATGATTGCAGCAAAAAGTGGTTGAAACCGGTTGAAAATGAAGGGAAAGTGATTTGATTACATCATTTGCAATGCTTTATGGGATGAGTAGTTAATTCCCTTTTAAAAAAACGTTAAGTACACAGTCTCGTATCTTTGCCTTTTTTTCCGTTTTCCTAATTTTTTTTTTTCTCAAACGTTTTTTTATAATGTCATGATTCGTCTCGTAGCTGGATAGCTCGGTTCATGGCTTCAAACCCTTTGTAGCTAGGGAATTCCTGAAATGTCTGGAGAAAATGAATGGGAAACTTACTTCTGGAACCAGGGCCACTAAAAAAAGGGGCGGTCACTGTTCAGCTGTATAGAATAATATGAGAGAAACAAAAATAAAAGTCTGCAATAATCGTCATGCCCAGAAGGGGGCATGCATGTCAAGCAGTAATTCAGTAACTGTAAAGCTGACTGCAGTTTGTAGCACAGTCGCTTGTAACCACATGCTTTGTTATTTGACTTGGAGCATTCAATTTCTCATCGATTTCTCAATATCCTTTAAGGCCTATTTAAGACAACACAAGCTTTAAACAATTGTCTGTCCTCGCTTTCTTTTTCTTCCATTACTCTCTCCCTCTCTCTCTCCCTCTCTCTTCCCCCTCTCTCTTCCCCCTCTCTCTCCCTCCTCTCTCCCTCCTCTCTCCCCCCCTCACTCCCCCCTCTCTGTCTCCCTCCCTCTCTCTCAGCTCATGAGGCAGGGCTGGTGGCTCTGCAGGTGCTAGAGGACACAGGCAGGGTGTCATCCTCCGTGCTGTTTGAGTACCGGGCCCGTAACGCCTCCTCCCTCCCCAGCTCCCAGCTAGACTGGCTCTCCCTGGATGGTGAGTGACTGCCCCTCCCCCCTCCCGCTCCCATGCCTTCCATCCAGCACTGAGGTCCAATCAGGGTCCAGTGGGTGGAGGCTGCAGCCATGGTGGTTCTCTAGCATTAAGCAGTGATCAGGCATCAGTGTTGCCCACAGGATTAGAAAACACATTCTTCATACAGTATATCCACTCTACCTGTAACTGTTTCAGTACACACCACTTGGTGTTAAAGGCATACTGAACTTTGTTTGATCATAATGTTGTATAGCTACCTGGCACCGATATTAGTCATAATATTCAAGCTCACCTTCATGAGTTGCTCCAGTGATCAGAAACTGACCAATGAAGAATGACGTTTTTTCTCTCTCCATTCACTTCCATTGCATGGCGAATAGCACACTTAGCACAAAAGCACTTAGCGCATAAACGAATGCAAACAACATTATGCCGATATATAAAATCACGACATCCAGTACCGAACATTTGAAAAAATAAAAAGCTACATTTACATTTACATACCTCCAATGTGTAGCACCCACCTGGGTGATGCGTACGGCAGCCATTTTGCGCCAGAATGCTCACCACACATCAGCTGTGGTGGAGAGCGTGAGAAGGTTTTTTTAGCCAATTAAATCAGGGGATGATTAGGTGGCAGGTTGAGACAGCCAGGTTGGGAATTTAGCCAGGACACCGGGGAAACTCCTACTCTTTGCAATGAGTGACATGGGATCTTTAATGACCACGGTGAGTCAGAACCTCGGTTTAACGTCTCAATCGAAAGACGGAGTTTCCGACAGCACTGTGTGCATGTTGGTATGGCTGCTGGTAGATGAGCCTGAATGCGCATAAACAAAAACTATTGATAAGCAATTATCTTTTGAAGGATACTTCACATTACCAGACATCAGGCCATACAGAACTTGACCAATGACCTCACTAGTTTTAGGCGGACCACAGTACTGAGTAACCTTTATCCTCTTTAGGTTTATATTCCGTACGTTTTTGCCAAATACTGCAGCATACAATTTGTCTTTTTACTGCTTGAGTAAAACAGCTAGATCCAGGTTGACAGGGCACCATAATTTAGAACCTCCTTTAAAATAATACCGTCTTAAATGGTTACTTCCAGCACACAATTTACACCCTGTTCTGACATGTTTGGTCTGATCATGATTCTTTTTCCCTTATGTTCTTCCCTAGAGCACATGTTGAACCCATTTTGGGATGACTCATGAGCCATTCATACCGATTTCTCTTTGATAATGAGTCGCGTTTTTGAAAAGTCCAGATATGTTTTAATATTCTAAACCCAGTTTCAGCTAAATATCTTGTCACATCGTTGAAGGAGTCCGGAAGATGTGCCAAGCCCGATCACCGTCTCCGTAGACTAAACTTTAGTACACTGTCAAGCAAGAACACTACCACAGGAAATAACATCCCAGCTCTTCTTATATTGTCACATTCAGTGGCCGGCAAGTTTATTCCATAGACGTCATATGTTTTGTCTTGTTTTGCGATGTTGTATTCCCTGTGCACTGAATATTATTTTTAGCTGTGATATACTGTGGACATACACACATTTAGAAGAATTGTCAAATAGGTGCCAGTTGGCTAGCAGGACTCAAGCTCTCCAGTTCATTAATTGATTTTATAAAGAGTGCATAAAATGCTTCTTAATGGAATATAAATCCTCTTTCCTTGTTGTTTCAGTATGCTTGAGTATGTGCCATCAGGGTCTGGTGAATTTTTTGTCTGTTTTTGTAGGGTTTTCCCCCAGTATCTCGCCAGCCTTTATTTGAACATCATCTAATACTGCCTGGTTATCACAAATAATTCTATTCATATTTCTTAGCTCAACTTTTGAGACACGGTATTCCCCTTTCTGTTGTATTTTGAGGGTTTTCTTCTCCAGATCTGTCTATTTTCGCACGTTTCTTATTTAAATATTGTAAAATTGCTTATTCTTCAGAAATAATTTATTCACCTACTGTAGAGCCTGTCATTTAAATTATCATTACTAAATTTGATGGATTTGCATTCCACGTCAAGGATAGTTTCTTTGAAATTTCTACTTTTTACTTAATCTTTCTCTCATATTACCAATATTAGGTCATGTAAAAATGTGTAGGAGGTGGCAGCTCTGGCATCTCTGACATACCAAACTAGCTCTAAATCCGTACACGTTGTATAAGGATTGCCACAGAAGGCATGGTCTAGGAGGAGAGGTAACACATTTCTCTGGAGCTGTCGTTTCGTACATCCAATAGCTGCTGATAAAAATATA
>CM056393.1:16904822-16936848 GCA_029718625.1 Synaphobranchus kaupii
TACGGTCAAACGGACAGATTTAGCTTCCCTTCAGCTACAGCGATGAACGCGGTCCCGTCTGCGCCCCCCTTTTCTGGCCGGGAGACTCGGGTCCGAATCTGGTTTCATGCGCCGGACGCCTCCGTCAGAGCGGCCGAGGTATGGCCGCTCGGCCCTGGAATCACAGGTGCTTCAACTTCCTGTCCAAATATGGACTGAAATGGGTTCATCAACTGATGAATGCAGAGCGGGGGAGAGATTGACAAAATCTGAGAATGTTGATGAGGGAGCGGGAAGAGGGGGGGGGGATTACATTTTCCGAGGAGTAGTTTAAGCCCCCCCCCCCCCCCCCTGTCCTTAGTGATTGATGGGAAGGAGCTGTTTTCCTCTGTCATCGCCTCCCGTACCGCTCTCACACACCGCATACACACACAGTGTTTTCCTCTGTCATCGCCTCCCGTACCGCTCTCACACACCGCATACACACACCGCTCTCACACACCGCATACACACACCGCATACACACACCGCATACACACACCGCATACACACACCGCATACACACACCGCTCTCACACACCGCATACACACACCGCTCTCACACACCGCATACACACACCGCATACACACACCGCTCTCACACACCGCATACACACACCGCTCTCACACACCGCATACACACACCGCTCTCACACACCGCATACACACACCGCTCTCACACACCGCATACACACACAGTGTTTTCCTCTGTCATCGCCTCCCGTACCGCTCTCACACACCGCATACACACACCGCTCTCACACACCGCATACACACACCGCATACACACACCGCTCTCACACACCGCATACACACACCGCATACACACACCGCATACACACACCGCATACACACACCGCTCTCACACACCGCATACACACACCGCATACACACACCGCATACACACACCGCTCTCACACACCGCATACACACACCGCATACACACACCGCATACACACACCGCATACACACACCGCATACACACACCGCATACACACACCGCATACACACACCGCTCTCACACACCGCATACACACACCGCATACACACACCGCATACACACACCGCTCTCACACACCGCATACACACACCGCTCTCACACACCGCATACACACACCGCATACACACACCGCATACACACACCGCTCTCACACACCGCATACACACACCGCATACACACACCGCATACACACACCGCTCTCACACACCGCATACACACACCGCTCTCACACACCGCTCTCACACACCGCATACACACACCGCATACACACACCGCATACACACACCGCATACACACACCGCTCTCACACACCGCATACACACACCGCTCTCACACACCGCATACACACACCGCATACACACACCGCTCTCACACACCGCTCTCACACACCGCATACACACACCGCTCTCACACACCGCTCTCACACACCGCTCTCACACACCGCATACACACACCGCATACACACACCGCATACACACACCGCATACACACACCGCTCTCACACACCGCATACACACACCGCATACACACACCGCTCTCACACACCGCATACACACACCGCATACACACACCGCATACACACACCGCATACACACACCGCTCTCACACACCGCATACACACACCGCATACACACACCGCATACACACACCGCATACACACACCGCATACACACACCGCTCTCACACACCGCATACACACACCGCATACACACACCGCTCTCACACACCGCTCTCACACACCGCATACACACACCGCTCTCACACACCGCATACACACACCGCATACACACACCGCATACACACACAGCATACACACACCGCATACACACACCGCTCTCACACACCGCATACACACACCGCATACACACACCGCATACACACACCGCATACACACACCGCTCTCACACACCGCATACACACACCGCATACACACACCGCATACACACACCGCATACACACACCGCTCTCACACACCGCTCTCACACACCGCACACACACACCGCATACACACACCGCATACACACACCGCTCTCACACACCGCTCTCACACACCGCATACACACACCGCATACACACACCGCTCTCACACACCGCATACACACACCGCTCTCACACACCGCATACACACACCGCTCTCACACACCGCATACACACACAGTGTTTTCCTCTGTCATCGCCTCCCGTACCGCTCTCACACACCGCATACACACACCGCTCTCACACACCGCATACACACACCGCATACACACACCCGCTCTCACACACCGCATACACACACCGCATACACACACCGCATACACACACCGCATACACACACCGCTCTCACACACCGCTCTCACACACCGCATACACACACCGCATACACACACCGCTCTCACACACCGCTCTCACACACCGCTCTCACACACCGCATACACACACCGCATACACACACCGCATACACACACCGCTCTCACACACCGCATACACACACCGCTCTCACACACCGCATACACACACCGCTCTCACACACCGCTCTCACACACCGCTCTCACACACCGCATACACACACCGCTCTCACACACCGCATACACACACCGCTCTCACACACCGCATACACACACCGCTCTCACACACCGCTCTCACACACCGCATACACACACCGCTCTCACACACCGCATACACACACCGCTCTCACACACCGCATACACACACCGCTCTCACACACCGCATACACACACCGCTCTCACACACCGCATACACACACCGCTCTCACACACCGCATACACACACCGCTCTCACACACCGCATACACACACCGCTCTCACACACCGCTCTCACACACCGCTCTCACACACCGCATACACACACCGCATACACACACCGCATACACACACCGCATACACACACCGCTCTCACACACCGCTCTCACACACCGCATACACACACCGCTCTCACACACCGCTCTCACACACCGCTCTCACACACCGCATACACACACCGCATACACACACCGCATACACACACCGCATACACACACCGCATACACACACCGCTCTCACACACCGCATACACACACCGCTCTCACACACCGCTCTCACACACCGCTCTCACACACCGCATACACACACCGCTCTCACACACCGCTCTCACACACCGCTCTCACACACCGCATACACACACCGCATACACACCACCGCTCTCACACACCGCTCTCACACACCGCATACACACACCGCATACACACACCGCATACACACACCGCATACACACACCGCATACACACACCGCTCTCACACACCGCATACACACACCGCTCTCACACACCGCTCTCACACACCGCTCTCACACACCGCATACACACACCGCATACACACACCGCTCTCACACACCGCTCTCACACACCGCTCTCACACACCGCTCTCACACACCGCTCTCACACACCGCATACACACACCGCTCTCACACACCGCATACACACACCGCTCTCACACACCGCATACACACACCGCATACACACACCGCTCTCACACACCGCATACACACACCGCATACACACACCGCTCTCACACACCGCATACACACACCGCTCTCACACACCGCATACACACACCGCTCTCACACACCGCATACACACACCGCTCTCACACACCGCATACACACACCGCTCTCACACACCGCTCTCACACACCGCTCTCACACACCGCTCTCACACACCGCTCTCACACACCACATACACACACCGCATACACACACCGCATACACACACCGCATACACACACCGCTCTCACACACCGCATACACACACCGCATACACACACCGCATACACACACCGCTCTCACACACCGCTCTCACACACCGCTCTCACACACCGCTCTCACACACCGCTCTCACACACCGCATACACACACCGCATACACACACCGCATACACACACCGCTCTCACACACCGCATACACACACCGCATACACACACCGCATACACACACCGCTCTCACACACCGCTCTCACACACCGCTCTCACACACCGCTCTCACACACCGCATACACACACCGCATACACACACCGCATACACACACCGCATACACACACCGCATACACACACCGCTCTCACACACCGCATACACACACCGCATACACACACCGCTCTCACACACCGCTCTCACACACCGCATACACACACCGCTCTCACACACCGCTCTCACACACCGCATACACACACCGCATACACACACCGCTCTCACACACCGCATACACACACCGCATACACACACCGCTCTCACACACCGCATACACACACCGCATACACACACCGCATACACACACCGCTCTCACACACCGCATACACACACCGCATACACACACCGCATACACACACCGCATACACACACCGCTCTCACACACCGCATACACACACCGCATACACACACCGCATACACACACCGCTCTCACACACCGCATACACACACCGCATACACACACCGCATACACACACCGCTCTCACACACCGCATACACACACCGCTCTCACACACCGCTCTCACACACCGCATACACACACCGCTCTCACACACCGCATACACACACCGCATACACACACCGCATACACACACCGCATACACACACCGCTCTCACACACCGCATACACACACCGCATACACACACCGCATACACACACCGCTCTCACACACCGCATACACACACCGCATACACACACCGCATACACACACCGCTCTCACACACCGCATACACACACCGCTCTCACACACCGCTCTCACACACCGCATACACACACCGCTCTCACACACCGCATACACACACCGCATACACACACCGCATACACACACCGCTCTCACACACCGCATACACACACCGCATACACACACCGCATACACACACCGCTCTCACACACCGCACACACACACCGCATACACACACCGCTCTCACACACCGCATACACACACCGCATACACACACCGCTCTCACACACCGCATACA
Organism: Synaphobranchus kaupii; assembly: GCA_029718625.1. Taxonomy (NCBI): domain Eukaryota; kingdom Metazoa; phylum Chordata; class Actinopteri; order Anguilliformes; family Synaphobranchidae; genus Synaphobranchus; species Synaphobranchus kaupii. Next base: position 16,909,820 of record CM056393.1, read on the forward strand.
CACACCGCATACACACACCGCTCTCACACACCGCATACACACACCGCTCTCACACACCGCATACACACACCGCATACACACACCGCATACACTCACCGCTCTCACACACCGCATACACACACCGCTCTCACACACCGCATACACACACCGCATACACACACCGCATACACACACAGCATACACACACCGCATACACACACCGCATACACACACCGCATACACACACCGCATACACACACCGCATACACACACCGCTCTCACACACCGCATACACACACCGCATACACACACCGCATACACACACCGCTCTCACACACCGCATACACACACCGCATACACACACCGCATACACACACCGCATACACACACCGCTCTCACACACCGCTCTCACACACCGCATACACACACCGCATACACACACCGCTCTCACACACCGCATACACACACCGCTCTCACACACACCGCTCTCACACACAGTTTATCCAGCTATCCTTACTGGGAATTCCCTCCGGCTCCTATTACCTCAATAGGCACTTTTTCTCCTATTTTCCAGACTGAAGTGATGTGAGAAAAATAGCAGGAATATCCAGTGCACAAGTCTAACCTGGCTTCAGGAAATAGAGGGCAGGAATGTTGCCTGTGTTTTCTTTGTATGAAAGGGGTGAAGGACTTTATGTGCATGGGTTTATTATCTGGGTAATTTTTTTTATTTTAAGAGCCATTTAATTGGAAATGGAAACCTTACCCCAGGTAAGCAAGCATAATTTAATTTTTAAAAGTAGTTGCTGACAGTGCAGAGGTAAACCGTGACAATGGCAAATGAAAGCATTTAAAGGTTGTTGTTTAAAACAATATACCATTCATGGCTTTCGCTTCGTCTCGGGGAGTGTGCGCCTTTGATTTTGGAATAGCGTGTGTGCGTGCGCGCGCGTCTGTGTGTGTGTCGGGAGAGCGAGTCAGTGAGTGTGGCAAGTATGTCAGTGTGTGAGTGTTGATGAAGTGTACAGCTCAGCCTGTTGCTATTCCTGACCCACTGCTAAACCTATTTAAACCTCTGAGAAAGGGGGTGGGGGCGTGGAGGGGGGCCAAAGACGTCAGTGTCTCGTTTTATCTGAATGCACAGAACGCACCATAGATATCCTTCTGCTTCTCCCTCTAGTGTTTTTCCTTTTGTCACACACTTATCTTTTCCCACCCTTCAATCTTAAATCCCTCTACTCCTCCAACACCTCCTCGAGCTCCACTTCTACACCCCCCCCCCCCCCATCGTCCACTCCGTCTTTCCTTCATGATCTCCTTTTCCCTCCTCCTCTTTCTCTCCCTCTCTCTCCTGTCGTGGGGGTGCATACGAGTGTGCAGAGAGCCCTCTCTCTCTCTCTCTCTCTCTCTCTCTCTCTCTCTCTCTCTCTCTCTCTCTCGCTCTCTCCTTCTCTCACTATCTCTCTCACACTATCTCTCTGTCTTTCATCCCCTGTTGCCTGTCCCTTGGCTTGTCTCTCCCAGCTCAGTCCATGCACCAGCTGCCAGGAATGTAAGATGCATTAGAGGGTCGAGGTGGAGCCAGCATAGGGACAGAGACACACGGACCTCAGGGGCAGGGGAGAGTCTCCAGTTGCCTCCGGAGTTGGGACTTTCCCATTGGTAGAGCTGTCGCCATTGGATCCAAGCACACTTTTCCTTTGGATACCATTTTGCAGGAATACCTTCTTGAAACGCCTTTTGGGCCACTGCTTTTCTTTGTTGTGGAGCATTTTTCTACTTTTGGGCACGTCCTCCTCCTCCTCTTCTTTAGTTGTTTCTCGCTCTCCCTCCTTCCCTCCCACTCTCTCTCTCTCTCTCTCTGGGGTGCTCTCTTTTTGTTGGGTGAGGATTCCCAGACGGTTTCTGCTACCCCACACCCTCTTAAGCCCCGTGAATCGGCTGGGTAGCTGGGTCGTGTCGAGCCGCGCCGGTCGCGTGTGTGCGTTGGCCGCGAGGTCGGCATGCTTGTTCTTGTTCCGCGTTTTTCCCGGCTGAGGCCAGGGGGGTGGGAAGGCCGTTGAAATTCGTCCGTTCTTTGTTACCAGGTGTTCCTGTCTGTGCCGTACCCAGTCCGGTCTCTCGCGCGCGGCTCTCATTTTCACGCTTTGCACGTCCGCCGCTGTCTTTTCCTCACGTCATCCCGCTCTTCAGTCCAACCGTTCCTTCCTCTCTCCGTTGCTAGAAAATGTTAGGGCGAGCAAGCTATGCTAACGTTCATGTGATAACACCCTGTACGGTCGCACACGTAGCAGAATGCAGAACAATTGAAGCCGTGAAGTTCTGAGATACGCGTTAAGTCCCATTTACGGTGTGGACTCAATAACACGGAGCTGGGGCTTTTTTGCGCTAACTAGCGGTTAACCCGGAGATCCATGCACTTTTTCCCTGATCTCTGTGTCAAGCCCTGACATCTTGCTGTGGAGATGATCTTCACGTGCTTCAGAATTCAGAAACGGTGAAACACCGGCCGCGAGGGAGAGCGCGAAAAATAGCTAGGAGAACGACGACACACAGAGGAAAGAGACGCGATGTGGCGGTAAACGGAAAAGGCGTATTTTTGGGACCGCTCTGGGACTCCCCACCCCAACCCCTCCATCCGCTCCCTCCCTCCCTCCCACGTCGCGTAAAACGCCCGTTTAGAGGAGTCTGGGGGGGTCAGACGGCCGGGTTGTCTTTCCGCTGAGATGGAGAAGGCGAAAGACAAAGACGGCGTAGGTAGGCATGACCAAAATGTCCGTTTGAGTGACTTTGTCCAAATGTGTGTGGAGTGAAACTGTCTGGAAAAGCAGACTTTGTCTGGGTCATTGTGTAAAGTTAGAATGGGTGGTTTAAATATGATGTTCTGCAAGCACGAGAACTGCGTTCGTTCTCTAAGAAACTGCCCTCCTGGCCCAGCCTAAACGTATGGTGTGTGCAGCAGGTTACATTTTCAGATTTTCGGGTCCAATCACAAGCCACTTGGCTGTGGTTTTTATTGCCGCACTGGATGATTCGGTTCTGTGTTTGTGTACCCAATGTGCCAGAAGAGGCCAGGTTTGGTGTTGTGTTGGGAGTCCCCCCTAAATGTCTCGTGTGGCAGTGGATGAGGTGTGATTGGAGTTGGGACTTGTGGGATGTTTTCAGTATCCATGCTGGAGAGGAGGGAGTTTGAGTGGGGATCTGTGTTTGGGTACTTTGGGATCCCTTTCTGTAAATCAGTGTCCGAAACGGCAAATGGCTCTATGTTTGTTCTGCTTTGAACTCACACATTGCATTGCATTGCTTTACATTACATTAGCACAATAGCGACTTGCACAACTTTCTCATTTTTACATAGTAAGCCCGTTTATGCAGCTGGATATTTCGCTGAAGCGATGCGGGTTAAGCACGTCGCTGAAGGGCATGACGGCAGAGTCCTACCTGGGAATCGAACCTACAGCCTTTACGTTACAAACCCAGTTCCCAACCAGTACACCACACTGCTGCCCATATACCACTTAAGGGGATCTCCTTGTCTTGGGTTTAGTATGTCCAAACACTTGCCTGGCTTAAGCAAAGGCTGTACCCCTGCCTTCTTGTAGTCAAAAGGATAAAACTGTGCATCAAACGGGTACTCCATCTTAGCTATACAAGGGTGCCTGTCAGCCCAAAAATGAATTGCTGGTCTTTTGAAATGGCCACTGACTTGAAATCAAAGATGAAACCAATGATGTAGTTTCTTAACTATTAAATGCCTGTGAAATGCTGTGTGAATTAATGCCGTGTTGTGAATTAACCCCCCCCCCCCCCCCCCCCCCCCCCAAACTGAAAAGCATTCCCATTGAACAGCATTAATACATTATTCAAGATTTGACCTTCACTCTAAATTTGGGCCCAGAAAAGGCTGCCAGATTCCAAAAGGACAAGAATACTGCTCCCAGGTGGGGCACTGGTTGAGAGCCCAGTTACAGTCATTGATACAGGTTGTCGCCTTTAGCAGGGTAGTTACCATGAATGGCTTCAGTCAAGATCCAGCTGTATAAATTGATTATATGTAAAGGAATGTAAGCTGTGGTAAGTCTCTCTGGATAAGAGCATCTGCTTAAATTCCTGAAATGTAAATGCGTTTCACAAATAAGAAACAGCACAACATAAACGCCGGTGTATATATGGGAAATACCAGTCCGCCAATAGTCCATGATGTTGCTCCAGGGGCTCAGATCTCCATCACCTGTTATTTTTCCCCCAGCCGAGAAGGTCACATTTTATCAGATGTTTTACCTTGCTGTGATCTTTGAGCAGAGGTTCCTGTTTTACATTTTCCATTTGTGGAGAACTCCTCTGCAAATGCCTCTGGCAGCATCACAAGGCACGGTCGGGCATGTGCCAGCGTGCGCTTGGCATTCGCACAGCGCTTTGAAATGATGCATAGGGGAAGAGTTAGCCTCTGATTCGGCTTTCTCCAGTGAAATGTATGCAAATTTTGTAGGTTGCCGTTACCGTGCGTGCTGCTGTGTTGCGCGCAAACGCGGATTGCTCGCTGACTGAGCACTCTTGAGTGTGACTGAACTGCGTCAGTTACAGCGTATCCTATACCTACGTGTACAGTTGAAGGCGGAAGTTTACGTACACTTAGGTTGAAGTCATTAAAACTCATTTTTAACCAGTCCACAGATTTCATGTTAGCAAACTATAGTGTTGGCAAGTCAGTTAGGACATCTACTTTGTGCATGACACAAGTAATTTCACCAAAAATTGTTTACAGACAGATTATTTCACTTTAAATTCACTATATCACAATTCCAGTGGGTCAGAAGTTTACATAAACTAAGTTGACTGCTTTTAAATTATTAATATTTGGATGCATATTCTTTGCATGCCATGACTTCCTGATGTCTGTGACCCAACAACATCAAAAAAAATCTTGATATCTTATTTTCTGGTACTCTTACAAGCGATACTATAACGTCTCTGCACATGCCAAAGTAGATTTCCTAACTGGCTTGCCAACACTATAGTTTGCTAACATGAAATCTGTGGAGTGGTTAAAAATGAGTTTTAATGACTTCAACCTAAGTGTATGTAAACTTCCGACTTCAACTGTATATCTATATCTTGTCTCCACACTGACGTTGCATCCTCTGACTGTGACCCTGCCTTTTGCTTCACTAGGACTGTGACTGCTTTCTGGCTGGAGCGCTTTCATGGTCTCTCAGACGAGCTGCTGCTCTCCTGTCGGCTCTGTGCTTTCCTACTGGGACTGTGTGCTTTCTGGCTGGAGCGCTTTCATGGTCTCTCAGACGAGCTGCTGCTCTCCTGTCGGCTCTGTGCTTTCCTACTGGGACTGTGTGCTTTCTGGCTGGAGCGCTTTCATGGTCTCTCAGACGAGCTGCTGCTCTCCTGTCGGCTCTGCGCTTTCCTACTGGGACTGTGTGTTTCCCTCGTATCGTGTCAAGATGCTTGTACAAAGATTTAGATGACAAATTTGTTAATTGTTCGCTGTGATTTAACTGCTTAAAATATTGCTGTACGCAGTATCAAGGCAGTATTACAAAACCAGGTGAAATATATATAATTAATTTGCAGTGATTCATTTGGAAATTGACCTGGGAGGGCAATGAATGAGTGAAATGCAATTTTGAAGTACTTTTTTAAAATTTTAAAATATGATAATCATTTTGAACTAATATGTTCCAAAGCGTGTCTTCTACTGCGACTATGACCATGTAAGTGTGTGACTGTGACTACGCACACTATGACGGTGCTCTCTCTATGATGACTGTAACTGGCTTCTCTAACTACGGCCGTGATCTCTGCATATTACTGCTACTACCACTTGCTTGACTGTGAAGCTGGACCCCAACCGGGGCACTGAATCAAACTGTGATTGCGTCTCTGCCCCCCGTCTGTGGCCATACATTACATTTACATTACAGGCATTTAGCAGACGCTCTTATCCAAAGCGACTTACTCAACTTTTAAATTTTTTTAAATTTTTTTAAATTTTTTAAATATTTTTTTACATATCCATTTATACAGCTGAAGCGATTCAGGTTAGGTACCTTGCTCAACGGTACAACAGCAGTGTACTACCTGGGAATTGAACCTGCAACCTTTAGGTTACAAGGCCAGTTCCTTAACCATTATACTACACTGTCGCCCTGCCGGCCATCAGCTCTGTGACGGTGACCGTGCTCTTTCTGTGACCGAGCTCTCATTCTGCCACTTAACTCCGCACTCTGTGACTGCGACCTGCCTGGTTTTCAGATAACCAGTTCCGCATGTCCATACTGGAGCGGCTGGAGCAAATGGAGAAAAGGATGGCAGAAATGACAGCGGCCAACCAGCAGCGACAGCAGCAACAGCAACAACAACAACAACAGCAACAACAGCAACATGGCTCACACAGCACAACCCAACAGCCAGCGGCTACGATGGCGGATCGGCCTCAGACTCAGGTACTCAAACATACAGCGTGTGAGATGCAAACGGGACAGGTTTAGTGGGGCGATGTGATATTGGGAAGTCAGGGAGTACGCGTAAATGGAGGAGAGTTGATGGGAGCAGCCCAGTTCAGGCACAGGGTAACTACAACACGAAGCTCCATATACGCAGAACATGGGTGCAGAAGAGGGGGCAGCCTTGCTTGGCCTTAGTTTACGGAGAGCCTGTTTTCCGTACAGATACCAACGCAGTGGTTATCTGTGGCTCTGTTTCCCTGAACGAGATGGCGGTCGCCTCTCTGTCCCCGTCTTTTTCCGCGTAATATCACTGTGAGGGAGTGCTACCGGACCTCGAGTGGAAGTGTTAAAATAGAGTGTGAGAGGGAGGCTGGGAGAGGTCACTGTGCAAGCGTCACTGACTCCAGAACACGGCTAATTTAAACCTTTTCAAATCCCTTAATAACCTAACCCCCCCCCCCCCTTCTGCATGGCCCCCCTCCCTCCATGTTTTCCTCCCTTTCAGCCCCCATTATATTTTCCGTCCATTCCCTCTCTCCTGGCATTCCCTGCCCTCCCCTCTGTCTGCGTATTTGCCCCCCCACCCCCAAGCCAGCCCTCCGCCGCTCGAACATTTATAGCCGTCCCCTCATGCGTCAGAGGTGAGGACGGCCGGATTGAGAACACGGAAGAGCCGCGTGTGCCAGAGCAGGGAGGGAGGGGAAAACTGAGAGGGAGGGGCCAGAGCGGGAGGGGGCGGCGACATGTAACGCTTCCTATCAGGTTGTCTGCAGTGGAAAACTACTTTTGCTCCTCTGACCGTGTGAGTGAAAGAGGAGCAAGTGAGAAAAAAAGAAAGTGGTGAGAGAGGGAGGAGCTATGGAGAAATAGGGACGAGGGACGAAGTGATACGAGGGGGACTGGAAAGATTGAGCGAATAGGGCTGAATTTCACACAGCCGGAAATCAGTGTGTTTCCTCAGAGCGAGAACTCATCAGGGGAATGATGTCATCAGTGTTGGAGCGGTTTTGGCATATGATCACATGTGGCCAATTTCGCGGTAATGGAATTACAATTCACAGACATTTTGGCCTTAATTTTACTTGCTGTGGTTAAGTCTTAAAGCCTAACTGATTATAAAAAGCTTTATAACTTCAGATGATACCCTTGCTATCATATCAAAATAAAAAATTGGAAACTTCATGTGCATGTGGTAGGGTCCAAGACCGAAAGACCGTTGGTAACGGAATTACGGCAGAAAATTGGGTGTTATTTTTTTATTTTTCCTTCCCCATGCAGGAAGTTTCCAATTTTTTATTTTGATATGATAGCAGGGGTATCATCTGAAGTTATAAAGCTTTTTATAATCAGTTAGGCTTTAAGACTTATGCACAGCAAGTAAAATTAAAGCCAAAATTGTAATTCCGTTACCGCGGAATTGTCCATATATAGGTTCCACGCTGATCTGTGAGATGTTTGATCTTGTGATCTTTTTGCATTACGTGTAGGCTCTACCAAGTTGTCTTATACTGCGTGAATTCCAATTAGACATTCCATATTTTGACTCAATTCTAATTTCTAAATTGAGTTTGAGCTTCGTATTTAAAAGAATACGCCACACATTATCTAACAATCATGTATTCAAACATGAAAAACTGTTAAGTATACTGAAGACTTTAAGACTGCTATTGATATTTAAGCCGGATTTGATAAAAATGGTCATATACTGTACCTCATTATATCTATAGATTTGTAAACTGGCTGTCGCACATTGTGAGTAGTGTAACATGCTCATTTGGCTGGCTGTGTGGTGTGTGCTTCGTTGGGCTCTCCTGTCTCAGTCCGGCCCCTGGTTCGAGCGGCGCATCGTAGGCGTGTGTGAGCGCATGATGGCGGGCGGCCGGTGGGGAGGAGGAGGAGAGAGACTGCTCCATTCCGTCCGGCACCGAGGAATGACCCTGTTACACCTGGCAGCTGCGCAGGGATACACCCAGCTCATACACACCCTCATACACTGGAGGTACAAGCACGTGCTCGCACACACACACACACACATACACATATGCACTAGGGGTGTCACGATTCTCCAAATCCGCGATTCGATTTGACTTTCGATTTTAAGGTCACGATTCGATTCGATTCTCGATTTTTTTTTCAGCACAATTTTTTTTACCAGCACTATAGTCTAACTAATGGCTATGCCATTGTTAGACTATCAAGTCTTGACTTGTAAAGAAAAATACTTGTTTCTCAATAAGTAACTTTTATTTGAATAATAACAATTATAAATAATAACAAAAATATGAGAATATTTAAACACACCTAAACAGTTAAGAGCTTTATCAAAACTAGACTCTAGAATAAACAGTTGAACATTTACCACTCTATTAACAATTTACACATTGGTTTTATGCCCTGACAATGGTCATTTACATTTTCAAATTCTTCTTTAAAAAGATGAGCGTGTTCACATTCTTTGAACAGTTAAGAGCTTTAACAAACTAATATCTGAAATAATAAACAGTTGAACATGTACCACGCTATTAACTATTTACACATTTTTTTCATGCCCTGACAACTGTCATTTGGGTTGTCATTTGAGTTGCCTGTGTCAATGTTTTTTTCCCAGTCAAATCTATTTCTTTGTGATGGCTGCGAATGTGTCCTGCCATATTTGACGTGTTGCCTGAGGTGGCGTATGGTACTCGTGTGTAGCATAGCCGACAAACTGTCGTTTTTTTGTCAATGATGCGTTCGTTGTTTATATAACTCACGGGGAAGGCAAAATGTTGCCACACCGGTGACTTGAGGGAAGCAGGAGGATTTTCCAGTTCTGTTTCTCCATCTCCGACTCCGGCAGTGGCCATGGTGTGTCAAAAAGTAATGCAGGCTACCGGTAAGCTAACGTTAACTAGCAGCTGTGTCTTCTTTGAAATATCGTTGTTTTTTTTTTTCTTCGGACGCACGCCTGCGTGGACGAACAAAATGCAGTGGAAGGCGTCAAGTTTCGTTTTGTCGGAAACGCTTACATTAGAGATAGCCAAGTAGGCTACTTTTTTTTAAACATTTTACCCATCACATGAAAGGCTAAGAAGAGCGCGCGGGGGGTGGGGGTGGAGAGAAAAAAAAAACTTGGAGAATCGCGAACCAGCTTGTGATTTCGAAGTTCGAAATTGAACGCTCATTTCGATCGATTTTCGATTTCGAATCGGTATCGTGACACCCCTAATATGCACACACAGATACACATATACACACACACACACACACGCACATATGCAAACACACACACAGATACGCATGCACACACATGCATGCATATACATAGGCATACACACACATGCACCCACAAACACACACACGTGCGCACACACACATACATATGCACACATACGCACACATACGCACACAAACAGACATTCACACACTGACATGCACGCACATGCATATACAAACCCAAACACACAGACACACGTATATGCATACACATATACAGACACGTTCACAAACACCTGCACAGACGCATATATTCCTACGTATACTCCTACGTATACTTTCATATGAAACCATAGCCGTACGGTAAATTCAGCTGTTCACACGATTGAGGAAGTGAACTCAAACAGTATGTGTAAAAGATCCTTCTCTCCCTGTCAGAAGTGTAAACGCAGACAGTTTGGATCTTGAACAAGAGGTGGACCCTCTCAATGTGGATCACTTCTCCTGCACTCCTTTGGTGAGTTCACTGGCTTCCCTGTGGTTATTTTCATACATCACACAACATCAGGAACTGTGCTGTGCTAGAAGGCATTCTGAGTTCACTGGCTTTTTTACACCCATTTAACATCTTTTCTGCTATTCTCTCTCTCCTCTTCCAAAATCTGTACCTCCACTCTGGCTTTGCTTCACCCTAACTCATTACCAACCTTTCTATTGGTTTTTTCCTTCACCCTAACTCATTACCAACCTTTCTATTGGTTTTTTTCCTTCACCCTTATTCATTACCAACCTTCCTATTGGTCCTTTCCTTCACCCTTACTCATTACCAACCTTCCTATTGGTCCTTTCCTTCACCCTTACTCATTACCAACCTTCCTATTGGTCCTTTCCTTCACCCTTACTCATTACCAACCTTCCTATTGGTCATTTCCTTCACCCTTATTCATTACCAACCTTTCTATTGGTTTTTTCCTTCACCCTAACTGATTACCAACCTTTCTATTGGTTTTTTCCTTCACCCTTATTCATTACCAACCTTTCTATTGGTCCTTTCCTTCACCCTTACTCATTACCAACCTTCCTATTGGTCCTTTCCTTCAATACTACTAATTACTAACCTTCCTATTGGTCATTTCCCTCTCATGTCTCCCTGTCCTGTCTGTGGTAGATGTGGGCGTGCGCTCTTGGCCACCAGGGGGCAGCGGTGCTGCTGTACCGGTGGAACAGCCTCGCCCTGGGGATCCCAGACTCTCTGGGGCGGCTCCCGCTGGCCGTGGCTCGCTCCCGGGGCCACACCCGCCTGGCCCGCTGCCTGGAGGAGCTGCACACCCAGAGCGTGGCCCCAGAGGGGCCGGGCCAAGCCCAAGCCCAGGCCGAGGGGACCGACTGGGGCCACACGAACACCCAGGAGCAGCCTCCACCGCTGCACCTCCCCCCCTCCCCTCTCTCCACCAGTCCTGACACTGGTAAGCATCTAAAGCTAACATAGGAAAACATGGCTAAAATATCAGCAGTTTGTGATTTCATTTAAAGGGCTACCAGGGCATGAAATTCACTTTTTCACCTACAATATAACACAACCTGGTTGATTACCTACCAAAGTGGCTGATAGATAGAGTAGAAAATCTTACCAGCCGCAATCAAAATTTTCCTAGCATTTGGCTGGTGGCGGGTGTTAATTTCACACCCTGAGGGATACCAATCAAATGAGTTTCCTATTCCAATTTTAATCCAGTATACTCATGCTACGTGACTCCTTCTTTTTCATTCAGCATTTCTATTATGAGTCTGGAATATAGTGACTCATACCCTTAATTTTAATTGCTTGTCCACTACAAAGATATTTTAAAATTAAATATGCACAGTTGGAACATGGCATAATTTTCCTCATCCCCATTTTCTCCATTTCTCCTGCCTTCTATTTTTAATGTCACTGCTTTACACCTCCCTTCCCCCCTCCCTTCCCTTCATCCCTCTATCTTCCCTCTCTTTCCATCTCAGGCCTGAGCTCCTCCAGCAGTATCCCCTCCCCCAGCGACCCCCCATCGCCCTCCCCCAGCTCCGCCTACTCCAGCGGCTCCGTTCCCCTGGGCTCGCCCCTGTACAGCCCCCCGGACCCCATGGACACCTCAGACCCCTCCCTGTCCGCCTCCTCGTCACCCTCCTCCCTGCCCCTCTCCTCTCCGTCCCCGTCCCTCCAGCTCCCCCTCTCCCTGCCCTCCTGGGACGTGGCCTGTGAGGGGGAGGATCCCAGCCTGTCGGCCAGCCCCCACGAGCCCACCTTCCTGATGGAGTACGAGCCCCGCCTGCACCCCTTCCCCCCCGCCGGGACCCCCCGCTGTCCCGACACTCCACCTTCGAGGCGGAGCTGCTGAGCTACAGCGAGAACGCAGAGAACGAGGATTACCTGCCTGCTGTGGAAGACCTGCAGGTGTGAGGCGCATACGCTCCTGTACAAACTCACACATGCTCCTGTACAAACTCACACGCTCCTGTACAAACTCACACACGCTCCTGTACAAACTCACACGCTCCTGTACAAACTCACACGCTCCTGTACAAACTCACACACGCTCCTGTACAAACTCACACACGCTCCTGTACAAACTCACACACGCTCCTGTACAAACTCACACGCGCTCCTGTACAAACTCACACGCGCTCCTGTACAAACTCACACGTGCTCCTGTACAAACTCACACACGCTCCTGTACAAACTCACACGCTCCTGTACAAACTCACACACGCTCCTGTACAAACTCACACACGCTCCTGTACAAACTCACACGCTCCTGTACAAACTCACACGCTCCTGTACAAACTCACACACGCTCCTGTACAAACTCACACGCTCCTGTACAAACTCACACGCTCCTGTACAAACTCACACACGCTCCTGTACAAACTCACACGCTCCTGTACAAACTCACACACGCTCCTGTACAAACTCACACACGCTCCTGTACAAACTCACACGCGCTCCTGTACAAACTCACACGCGCTCCTGTACAAACTCACACGCGCTCCTGTACAAACTCACACGCGCTCCTGTACAAACTCACACGCGCTCCTGTACAAACTCACACGCTCCTGTACAAACTCACACGCTCCTGTACAAACTCACACACGCTCCTGTACAAACTCACACGCTCCTGTACAAACTCACACACGCTCCTGTACAAACTCACACACGCTCCTGTACAAACTCACACACGCTCCTGTACAAACTCACACGCGCTCCTGTACAAACTCACACGCGCTCCTGTACAAACTCACACACGCTCCTGTACAAACTCACACGCTCCTGTACAAACTCACACACGCTCCTGTACAAACTCACACACGCTCCTGTACAAACTCACACACGCTCATGTACAAACTCACACGCTCCTGTACAAACTCACACGCTCCTGTACAAACTCACACACACTCCTGTACAAACTCACACGCTCCTGTACAAACTCACACGCTCCTGTACAAACTCACACGCTCCTGACACACTCTTGTACAAACTCACACGCGCTCCTGTACAAACTCACACACACTCCTGTACAAACTCACACGCGCTCCTGTACAAACTCACACGCACTCCTGTACAAACTCACACACGCTCCTGTACAAACTCACACACGCTCTTGTACAAACTCACACACGCTCCTGTACAAACTCACACACGCTCCTGTACAAACTCACACATGCTCCTGTACAAACTCACACACGCTCCTGTACAAACTCACACACGCTCCTGTACAAACTCACACACGCTCCTGTACAAACTCTCACACTCTCCTGTACAAACTCTCACACTCTCCTGTACAAACTCACACATTCTCCTGTACAAACTCACACATTCTCCTGTACAAACTCACACATGCTCCTGTACAAACTCACACACGCTCCTGTACAAACTCACACGCTCCTAACACACTCCTGTACAAACTCACACACTTCTGTACAAATTCACACACCTGTACAAACTCACACAACATCCAGATTCACACACAGTCCAAAACGAGCAAACACAAACACTAACACAGTCCCACTGAATTGTACGTACATTTCATACAGACTGAGATCCTCCCAAACTCATGGATCCTCACACACATTTGTATTCACATAAGTTGCTTGCGCTTGTAAAGCCGTACAAACACACAAACTGCAGTTATACTGACACATAAACAAATTTTTCATACATGCACCCTCCAGCTACATGAAGCAGTACTCTCTGCATCCAACCCAGGTTGACATGGCGACCCTTGCAGAGCAGATAATTGAGGCCACACCCGAGCGTATCAAGCAGGAGGAGTTCCCCAGGGGGGCGGAGTCTCCGCTGAGGGAGAGAAGGGACAACACTGCCATACACGACACCATGCCCTGGCTGGCCACATACCTGGACACAGTAGACGCATTGCCTGCCCTGTCCCCGCCCAGGTGCTGCCCATCTGCTGTTTCTGTGTCTCCTGGTGTTTTTGTGCTTCTCCCTATGTCGCCTTGTGTGACTCCCTGACTCTTCCTGTGTCTTTCTCTGTGTGTCTGTGTCTATCCCTTTATCTCTGCGTTTTATCCTGGGATATTATGTTTATCCCTCTTAGCTTACTGTCCAGAAATATGAGATTTCTTTCAGCCAGCATGTCATATGATATCCTTTTAATGTGGGGTTTGTGGTAGTAGACAGGATTGTATTATTCCATTGTCCTGTCTGCATGCAGCAAATACACTTATTTTTTCTGAAGCATTGGTTCCCCAGGGGCCTAGTTTGGGCCCTCTGATTGTTTTATCTTTCCTTTTTCTGTTGCTCCCTGTGCATATCTTCCCACATTTTGTGTTTTCATATATGTATGTTTATGCGTGTGTGTGTCTGTGTGTGTGTGTGTGTGTGTGTGACACTAGGCACGTAACCAAGCTGGCCTCTCTCCCTCTCCCCGGACGGGTCAGGTGCGTGTGCCCAACACCGCCCCCATCCTCCCGCTCCCCTCAGCCTCCCTCACCCCTCAGCGCCCTGGCACTACAACGACTCCGCCCACCCAGCAGCGCGGCCTGGGCAGAGTTTCTTAACGCCTCGGCCAACGGGCGAATGGAGCGCGACTTCGCCCTGCTCACCTTGACAGACAGTGAGCAGCGGGAGCTTTACGAGGCAGCGCGCATCATCCAGAACGCTTTCCGCAGATACAAGGTACGGACGCCGCTCTTAGCTTTTAATGCACATGCTGGTGATGTCACTGAGCAGGAGTTTTCAACCTTTTCTGAACCAAGGACCCCTACCCAGGCTCAAAAATAATTTGATTTTGATTTTGATTTTTATTTTCCCAAGTCTATATATAGTCATTGCATAACAAGTCTGGCCAGGGACCCCCTACAGTACCTTCACGGACCCCCTGTTGAAAACCCAGGCCATAGAGTAATCCAGTCGCATGGTTTCTGGGAGATCCTTGAAGCCCGTACCCCAGGGCTGCTGCCCAGTCAGTTAGTGCCAGACCTGATGAAGGAAATACTGAAGTGAAGCCAAGTCCTCTGCAGGCACACCATGTTATTTGATGTAGTGAGACTGCACAGCCATGTCAGCAGCGCTTAAACTCAACCAAACCTTCATACTCATATACCCTCAAAATGTATGTGGAATACTGTGTATGCTGTGGCAATGTTGTATTTCTAGTATTCAGTTCACAAAATGGATGCACAACTTAAATACGGCTTCAGTCTAAAAACAATGTAATAATGTAAGTCTTGCTTAAATATAACAATAAAAGTACTAATTCTTCGTTTTATCCTGCCCTCCCCTCCACGCGCTCACACACACACACACACACACACACACACACACACACACACACACACACACACACACACACACACACACACACACACACACACACACACACACACACACACACACACTCTCCCCTGGTCTCTCCCTCCTCTTTTTAACTGTTCCCCATGTCTGTGTCCCTCATCCCTCTTTCTCTCTTTCTTTTCTCCCTTCTCCCACCCTCCGCCCCCCTCTCCCTGTTCCAGGGCCGGCGGTTGAAGGAGCAGCAGGACATGGCCGCAGCGGTCATTCAGAGATGCTACAGGAAGTACAAACAGGTGCAGTGAGATTAAAGCCTCCAGCTGTTCACGCTCGCTCTCAGGCTCTCTCAGGCCCCTCTCCTCCTGCTGCAGATAACCCTGCACTGCGCCGCTCCTTAACCCCGGGTCATGTTTGAGCCAGAAATTATTCCGCAAGGTCTGTGTCTGAGGATTACTTTTCCTCACTGGTGAACCTGACTCTATGTTTTTCCCCAAATAGGATAGAACTTCTTCCGTTCCTCTTCGAGTTCCCGCAGCTTGATTAGTGTTATCGCCAGGAACAGGATGCATTCACACAAGCGGCACATTTGCATAAGAATAGTTTGGCTGTCACATTTACATAAGTACGGTGTTTGCGACAGTCACGTTCTTTAAGATTAGTCTGCTGCAGTCCTTTGGCTGTTTACGTTTTCTTTGAATTCTGTTCTTTGATACTTTCAGCAGGGCTGTGTACTAGTTGGTATCGTTTAGTTGTTTGGTTAACAGGCAGCCTCAGGGTACAGGTATGTATTCAAAGAAGGAATTTAGGATTTAGGAATAATATCTGTCAAAATATATTATTTTTTTTATTCGAAAATGAAATGTTTCTCTTGTGCAGTGGTGTGGGAATGAAGAAGATTCTGGACACTGGCCACTGCATGTCCAATACAAAGAATGACACTTCTTTCTTTTTACCGCAGACTTGCTAAACATTAGATACCACCCCCAATTCACTGAGATTGTTCGTGAATAACAGCCATCTTATCTAATGAAACCCTCAAAACACAAACAGAACTTGGACAATTCTCAGGTTTCTCATTCCCTTGATAGTTTGAGTCAGTGTTGAAATGCGATACAGTCTTAATCTGTGGCAGTGACTTATTCATTGGGCAGTTTGGGGGTTTCCAGCCTTAATCTACTCACTAGGCGCACCTCATCGCATTAATGTATTTAGACAGTGAGGGGGAGTAACTGCGGGCAATGCATTAGCTGTGGAAGCAGCCATGTTTCTGTGGTTCATTGTACAGTGCTTTTTGTACTTAATGGACGTTAACCTCATGGACTTGTGATTTTTCAGTGTGGATGTTTGGGGGATGTTAAAGCTACTCACTGCCTGCTGTTGATTTGCCTGCTTTGTGTGCAGCGTGGCCGGTTTGTGTCTGTACGCCCGTGCTGGCTAACACCTTGTTTCTCCATGTGCGACTAACCCGGACTAATACTCCCTGTCTCTCTCTCTCTCTCTCTCCCCTCCACCTCTCTTAATTCCTCTTGCTAGCTAACGTGGATAGCACTGAAGGTAATGTCTAACCTCTATAGCAGCTTATTGCCTTCTCGGCTGTCTGTCAACTGCAGGGGTGGTAGGGGGTTGCTTGGCTGAAGGAACAGCGCATAGACATTTAAACTGGTGCACAGAGCCACACACTGCTGTACACACAGTGTCCTAACTTCCCCATGTCAAGCCCACAGTGTGAAAGAGTCACTACTCTGGTCTTGAAGACATTATAATGTAAGACCTGTAGGAGGATAAATATGCCTTCTTTAGCATCTTTTGCTATGGTTTTAACTGGCTCTTATACATAACGTTCTATGTATAAGAACTCAATTAAGTTCATTGAGTATGCTCTCAATGCTAGTCACCTAAATGCACTCATGTTTATGCTCTTGATGTCTTCGTGTCCTGTATCAGTGAGCTGTGCGTCTGCCTTCGCATGAGTGTATGCTGTTTCGCGTGTGCGTGTGTGCGTGCGTGCGCGCGCACTAAAAGATGGAGGGAACGAGAGAAAGAATGGCAGAGTGTATTTTGTGTGATAACAGCTGAGCGCATGCATATGCATGTGTGGCCCAGGTGCTGTGTAGGTATCGCGTGGTGTGCTAACGAATGGTTTCCCTCCAAAATTCCTCCTCTCCCCTCTTACCGCCACGGCCTCAGTACGCCCTGTATAAGAAGATGACTCAGGCGGCCATCTTGATCCAGAGCAAATTCCGCAGCTACTATGAGCAGAAGAAGTTCCAGCAGTCCCGGCGGGCGGCAGTCCTGATCCAGCAGTACTACCGCAGCTACAAGGAGTACGAGAGACTGAAACAGGGCCACCGTGGGACCAGCGCCCTCAACACAAAGATCAAGTGAGGGCAACTAGCTAACCGAACACCCTCAACATCAGAACGCATGGGGGGGAGTCACAGCTAACGAATGGGCCAGCACAGCAGAGGGGGAGGAGTCACACAGCTAACGCATGGGCCAGCACAGCAGAGGGGGAGGAGTCACACAGCTAACGCGTGGGCCAGCACAGCAGAGGAGGAGGAGTCACACAGAAAACGCATGGGCCAGCACAGCAGAGGGGGGAGGAGTCACACAGCAAACGCATGGGCCAGCAGAGGGGGAGGAGTCACACAGCTAACGCATGGGCCAGCACAGCAGATGGGGGAGGGGAGTTGCAGCAAAATGAGAGAGGGAGAGGGATGAGTCACAGTAAATGTACTGAGGGGAGTCAGAGCAAACGCAGAGAGAGCAGGAGGGGGAGTCACACCGCAAACACACCCAGCGAAGGAGAAGGGGACTGTTGGACATGGACAGCAGGGGGCAGGAGAGAGGGGATGCGCACTTCGCCAACATGCTGCGTGGAGAAGTTTAGGAGGCAGATGTGTTCAACTCATCTTTCAGTGTACACAGCTAGGTCTTTCCATAAATCCCACAGATAAATCCCCTGACGTTTCATCTAAGTCCAAAGATTTTATGGACATGATTAACACGTTTCATTAAAACCAGGCCAGTGATACTGCCCCTGCACTGGTCAGAGAGTAACCAGGCAGTTCTGAGTACAACCAAACAATCTCTCTCTCTCTGCCTCTCCCTCTCTGTCTCCCTCCCTCTCTCTCTCTTGCTCGCTCTCTCCCTCCCTCTCTCTTTCTTCCTCTCTCTCTCTCTGTCATTCTTCCCACTGCTCTGCCTCCTTCAGGGGATCCTTTCTGACGAAGAAGCAGGACCAGGCAGCTCGCAAAATAATGAGATTCCTCCGCCGCTGTCGGCACAGGTAAGTATTAAGCCGAATTTATACTTCGTCGCACGACCCATTCGACAAGTGTCGTATGACAAAAATGGCATATTTTTAACTGAAAAAAGTTACACCACACTTTTTCTTGGAGTCGTGCACCTCGAGAGTTTTGTTATGTCCCGGACAATGTCGTGCGGTGTAATTGGACAGCCAGAGGGAACGCCGAAATTTGTTGTCATGGATAAGTTTTTTTTTTGCTCCACTTCATTATTTTGGTTTGGATAAACATGGAGGGAATAGAGGAAAAACCCGGAATAAATAAGACAGCGTCGTATGTACGATGTAGGGATGGATGCGATTAAGTCAGTGAACCAGTTGGCCGACATCATAAAATATTTGAAATGTGTGTCTTCGACCAGCATTTCACGCATCTGCTTAACGAGAACAAATTCTCCCTGCTCTTCCGTCGTTTGGTTTATGGGACGGACGGACCACCTTTTTTCTGTTCACATCGTTTTTTTAACAAAAATAGACTTAAAATTTCTGCCTCCTCTGTAATGTCAATAATTTCACAGGGTGCCGACATGTTTTCACAAATGTGATGGTCCACAGTTTGACTTCTTGTTACCATAGTGACAACAGAACCCTCCCTGCAGGCCTTTGCCAAAGTATATATGCCAAACGCATGACACTTTTGTCATGTGTCATGCGGCAAAGTATAACTTATACATTAGTCACATAAATTCAAATGGCTGTGCTTGTGTGAATAGTGTTTCTAAGCAGGTTGTTTCTGTGTGAAGGGCCTGGTTGGTGTATTTGTGTGAATAGGATTTTTAAGCAGGTTGTTTCTGTGTTGTGGTGTGTTTGTGTGAATAGTATTTGTAAACGGGTTGTTTCTGTGTGGAGAGCCTGGTTGGTGTGTTTGTGTGAATAGTATTTGTAAACAGGTTGTTTCTGTGTGGAGAGCCTGGTTGGTGTATTTGTGTGAATAGTATTTGTAAACAGGTTGTTTCTGTGTGGAGAGCCTGGTTGGTGTGTTTTTGTGAATAGTGTTTGTAAACAGGTTGTTTCTGTGTGGAGAGCCTGGTTGGTGTGTTTGTGTGAATAGTATTTGTAAACAGGTTGTTTCTGTGTGGAGAGCCTGGTTGGTGTGTTTGTGTGAATAGTGTTTGTAAGCAGGTTGTTTCTGTGTTGTGGTGTGTTTGTGTGAATAGTATTTGTAAACAGGTTGTTTCTGTGTGGAGAGCCTGGTTGGTGTGTTTGTGTGAATAGTATTTGTAAACAGGTTGTTTCTGTGTGAAAAGCCTGGTTGGTGTGTTTGTGTGAATAGTATTTGTAAACAGGTTGTTTATGTGTGGAGAGCCTGGTTGGTGTGTTTGTGTAAGTAGTGTTTGTAAACAGGTTGTTTCTGTGTGGAGAGCCTAGTTGGTGTGTTTGTGTGAATAGTATTTGTAAACAGGTTGTTTCTGTGTGGAGAGCCTAGTTGGTGTGTTTGTGTGAATAGTATTTGTAAACAGGTTGTTTCTGTGTGGAGAGCTTGGTTGGTGTGTTTGTGTGAATAGTATTTGTAAACAGGTTGTTTCTGTGTGGAGAGCCTGGTTGGTGTATTTGTGTGAATAGTATTTGTAAACAGGTTGTTTCTGTGTGGAGAGCCTGGTTGGTGTGTTTTTGTGAATAGTGTTTGTAAACAGGTTGTTTCTGTGTGGAGAGCCTGGTTGGTGTGTTTTTGTGAATAGTGTTTGTAAACAGGTTGTTTCTGTGTGGAGAGCCTGGTTGGTGTGTTTGTGTGAATAGTGTTTGTAAGCAGGTTGTTTCTGTGTTTCGAGCCTGGTTGGTGTGTTTGTGTGAACAGTATTGGAAGCAGGTTGTTTCTGTGTGCAGAGTCTGTGAAAGCCGGTTGGTTGATCCAGCTGATGAGCTCCTCCCTCTGTTTCCCTGCAGGATCAAGGAGCTCAAGCAGAGTAAAGAGCTGGAGAGAATGCAGAAG
Source organism: Synaphobranchus kaupii (assembly GCA_029718625.1). NCBI lineage: Eukaryota > Metazoa > Chordata > Actinopteri > Anguilliformes > Synaphobranchidae > Synaphobranchus > Synaphobranchus kaupii. Next base: position 16,930,480 of record CM056393.1, read on the forward strand.
AGAGGCCTCACCACCTAGAGCCCTCCTCATCCTCCTCCTCCTCCTCCTCCTGCATCCCACCATCCTCACCAAGGAGACCACAGAGGAGAGAGGGATGGTTAGGGCTGAGGCCACACACACACACACACACACACACACAAGTATACACGCCCACACACAGACACACACACCCACACACAGACACACACACGCCCACACATGCACACTAGTATACACGCCCACACACACACACGCCCACACACAGACACACACACGCCCACACACGCACACTAGTATACACGCCCACACACACACACACACACACGCACACGCCCACACACAGACACACACACGCCCACACACAGACACACACAGGCACACACACAGACACGCACACACACACATGCACGGACAGACACTCACACACACAAATCTCTCTCTGCACCCGTCTCTCTGCTCTGCTCTCTGTCCCTTGCTACTGAGAGAGAGAGGGATGAAGTGACAGTCTACAGCCCCCATTCTCCTTCCAGGGGGCACTCCTTTACCTGCCCCTGTGGTTCGCTCCACTCCTGCATGCATGGAGCAGGATCTCTCACACGTGCACACGCCCTCTCGCTCTCTCTCGCTTTCTCTCTCACTCTCTCCCTCTCCCTCACCATCTCTCTCTCTTTCTCTCTCTCTCTCTCTCTCTCTCACCCTCTGTCTCTGTGTCTCTCTCTCTCACTCTCTCTCACTTTCACTCACTCTCACTTACCCACTCTCTCTCTCTCCTCCTGCGCATCACCGTTGCCTTCATTGCCCCTTTGCTTTCCTGAGGAGGGAGAGAGAAAAGTACGGAGAGAAGAAACTCCCAGCCTTATTTTTCGTCTCTTGATCTAGAATAGAACGCAGAAGCAGAAAAAAAAGACTGACCTCCCTGCAAGTTGCGTTATATTTTCTCGTTTCTGGGATTTTTAACAATTGTTTCTGTTTTTCTTTTGCTTTGCAAAACAAGATCAGACCGCAGCTTTTTCAGAATGTATTGTACTTTTGAGGTATACATATACAACACATATATATCCATATATTCTATAAATATGAATTATTGATGTCATTAACATTATATATTTATTGAATTGTCTTTTTGAGGCATGTTTTCTAATACTCTACTTTAACCAGAAAAACACTCCCTTTTGATGAATGAATGACACTAACTGAGAGTTTGACGCACTGATTAAAATGACTGAAATACACAGTTAGTCTTAATTCCCACAAAAGAAAAAAATGACTTAAGGCTTTCCAAACAGCCTAGTTCTTTGGGCATTTCATAGCATGACCACTAGTAAGATTGTGGGCAAAGTCCAAGAATTACCCAAATCTTTAAAAACGAGTCAGTTCCTCTGTCAATGCATCCGTCGCACTGCCGTTTCGGTGTGTAGGGACACTGTTCCTTGTTGTTTAAGCCGATTTTTAGCGCAAACAGATGCCAGTTGTTGGCAAGCACTTTGTTGTTACTGTTTGGGGATTTCTGCGTCACCATGAAACATGGCAGCAACTGTTTACCACACAAATATACTGCATTTCAGGATATACTGGCCTTCTCTCTCTCTCTCTGCTTAGGAGCATCAGTGGAGTAACTCTGTCAATCCTCTTGGTTGCGATATACGTTTTATAAAATATAAATGTATAAGGGTGAGGGACGTCTCGGGTGCAGAGCGGGTTGACTGATCTCAGGCGGTCCCTTGCTGTTTCTATATGTCTGCCTGTGTTAGCCGGTTCTGTGTAGCTCCTGCTTGAATTGCATGGGAGATGCTGTCCAGTGATGGCCGCTGTCTTTGTTTCCGTGGGTGTGACTGCCCTTAGAGCCCACTGCTGACAGCTCGGGGACGGCCAAATGCGCAGCAAACTGCTCTGCCCAGGAGACGACTCTGGGGTTCACGGAGGCTTGTAATTCAGCTGTAGGTCAGGACTGGGTCTACCAGAAATGCCTTTTTCTTTGGTTTTTATTTTCTTAATCTTCCATCAAAACACTTAATTACAAAGCTGGGTCAGTGTAGTCTTGTTCTGAGGCACTTAACCAGTACTCTTAACCAGTGTGAAATTAACACCAACCAAATGCTGGGAAAATTTCGATTTTGGCTCGTGTAAGAGTTTTACTCTAGCAGCCGCTTTGGCCTGTAACCAACCAGGTTGTGTGATATTGTAAAAGGTAATGTGGCTGGTAAAATGTTGAAAATGGCTGGTGATTTTTAGAATCCACAAGCCACTCTGGCCAGCGGGGAAAAAGTGAACTTCACACCCTGCCAGTACTCCAGGAGCAGGGTTGGCTACCCTTGGCGCAGAGTCGAATGAAGAGGGTTAAAGAGTGGGCCCGATCTGTAATGCGAGCTCTATGGGTTTTGCGCAGGGGACAGGGCTCCTGAATGTACTCTACGGTGTTAGCTCCGGGTTGTGCTCCTCGCCTCCTCCCGGTTAACATTTGCTGCTTGGCCGACGCTCCGCTGTTGGACTCGCGGCGGGAGGTGTGGGAAGCGGCTCTCAGAGCGCCTCGATATTCCTTCCCCTGACCTCTTAAAGGTCTTTGTGTCTTAATCTCCTTCTCAAGACCAATGGAACTCGCGTTAAGGGGGATTTCACGAGGCCTGGTTATCCCCCGCTTGAAGCTAAATGGCATTTTTTGGATGTGGACATTGGGAACTCGGTCCTTGTTCGGGGCAGGGTGCAAGTCTGTGAGATACCTTCTAAGAGCCGGCGCTGAAGCTGTTTGTTACGAGAGCCGCGTTCAACCTCCGGGAACACAACTGAGAGCTGATGCTGTAAAGTGACTCTGCACCGAGGGCTTCCTGGTGGTGTCATGCCAACTGCCCAGGTCTTTCAAACTGTGGTCCTTATATCTTGGGGGTTGGGGTGGGGTGGGTGGGGGAGTTGCGGTTTGAACATGGGACCGTTTCAGAGGAACTGCCCGAATCAGGCATTTTACCATTCCTCCTTGCATGAGGACGTGTTGGCTGCATGTAACTGTAACAGCTTTCCCTCTGTAGCCCAGTTGTGCTGTGTAAATGCCTGTGCACCCTTGTTTTTATGGAAAAAGAAAATAGCAAAAGGTGCGGTTTGGATCTGGTCGGGTTAAACAGGGTCAGATTAGAGGCACACTATCCTGGGCCCTGAGTTCTTGATCATATAGGGCTATACCTATGGCCAGCTCTCCTGAGGACAATGGTTGAAGTCATCCAATCAGATTGCTAATTCAATTCATGCCACTGCGTAATAACAGACGCGTTAATGTGAAATTAAGGCATCGTTATGCCAGGACCGGAGCCGGACACCCGTGGACTGTCCAGCCGAACGTCTCGAAAACATTTCTATTATCAGAATAGCGGCGATATCTTATAGCAGCAACTTTGTGAGGATGTTCTGCTAGCTAGCGGTGCACTGTCGAATGGGCCCTAGGATTCTCTTAACTATTGTAACTGTAGCCTGGCGCCCAGTTGTTTTAGGAGTGATGGCCCTTGTAATGGTTTTAATTTGCCACTAACACGAGGTCCTTAATGATCAGCACTTTTACGAGCCCACATTTCATAGTTGGAGCTTAGAATGAGGGGCGTGGCGCTCGGTCCCTCTCAAATCATTCGGTTTTTATGTGTGATGCAAATATGAGGATGAAAAGGGAGCGATTTTTACAAAGAAATCATTTTAGTTGTTTTTTAAATGTGCAGTGCCTCACAAACCTCTTGCTTATTAGCTGGCAAGTCGATGTACTCAACACCAGTGAGAGGAGAGGGCATGTCAAGACATGTCAGAGTCGATTCATAATGCCTCTAAAAGACTTTTTAAATTTGTTTTTAAAGTCATACCAGATTCGGTTTTAGATTTAGTGCCGTTCACACACTATTAGGTATAATGTGGAGTCAGGTCGCTTTCCTGCCCCAGGGGCGGGAAAAATAACTTCACGGCAAAAAAAAATAGATTAAGAAACTGAATTCCTTGTTTACGGACCATCTAGTCTACAGCCAGATGCTGTAAATATAATTTTGTGTTTCGTTTTTATTTATTAATTTATTATATTGGGGTGTGAGATCATGGTTCATGGTGTTTCTGTATCCAGTTTACAGTCTGGCAATGCAAGGAAGAGGCACTGCACCTTTAAAGAAGCCAAATATATTACACTAAATTATACTGTAAAAAAAAATATTGAACGTAGGACTAGAAGATTGTAAGATGACTGAATTTTAACTGATATGCATTAACCTGTACATAATGTAAAATACGAAGACAGTTGAGGATATATTTAAGATAAAATAAATGATGTGCTTGCTTTATTGAGAAAATACTGTTCCTTGTTTTACTAATTATATACTGGTGATGATGAAAACGCATGTTCATATTCATAGTTTGTTTTGAACTTTGCTTTTCTGAGAATGATTATGAGTTTATAAATACGTTTAATATTTAAAATGCTTTGCATGAGTGTGTATCGGTTTGCATTGGCTACAAAATATTAGTAATCACAAGTCTATCCTTTACTGCTGGTGTTTGAATACATCTATTTATATAATTTAAAAAATAATTTGGTTGTTTGTTTCTGTAAATTGATTTAAGATTTTTTGCAGATGTTTGTTCAAACTGTTTTAATATTTCATAATGATGATAATCATAATTAAAAAATGAATAAAATTAATTAAAGTGTTGCTTTGGTTTGTGGTTAGACGGTTTTAAGTTGTGTTTTGTGTGTTTGCCAAGCTCTAAAGCTGATGTAAATGCGACCCCTTGTGGTAAGTTAAATATCACAAGTTCTGCCTTCAGTTTCAACCTGGCAACAAGGCTTTTGTCCATTAATTTGGACTACCTAACTCATTTCAGGTTGTGTGAATTTACTCCCAAGGTGTCAAAGCAAAACCAGCTGATTTGCTGTAAAATCCTATTTTATTGAAACTGTTGAGTGGCACAGGTACAGCAGAGCCCTGTGTGTTTGTGGGCGTGGAGAAGAGCATCTCTTACCTGATGTGAGTGAGTTGCTTTGTCTCCTCCTGTCTTTGGACCATCTCCTGCCCAACTTCATCCAACAGCCATTTTATTTTCTGTTTTTTTTTTTAGCTGTCGTCTCTTCATCTGTTGAATACCTTTTAAAAACCTCTGGGTTATACATCAGATCTCAAGCTACATGCAGGTTTTTAACCTTCAGTCATGTAAGTTTGTAGACACTGGAGTTTCATTGGATGCTATTATTATTATTATGTACAATACCATGTAACTTTCTGGTGGAGGTTTGCAAAGGACCATGGGAAGAATGGGCTTTAACTTCAGAGGTCAGTGGTTTTTTGCAGCTTCACTCTTTTTTCTGATTGGCTGTGGCAGTTATACAGTTAGCCCTGGCGCAGAAAGAATTGAGCTCCAGACAGTTGAGTGCTTCACTGCATCATGGGATAGCGTTTTATCGCAGCTTGCCGCCCTTGAGGCCCTAGTGCTGATCGTTTTCTCCGACAGGGTTATTCCTGAAGAAACAAATAATTTTACCAAGTGCTGCATACACACAGAGCGCTTAGCAGCCCTTTGCTGCAATGATGGCAAATCAGCCCTGGGACAAACACACAAAGTGAATGCTGGAAACAATAGGATGGTGAAGCTGACACAATGCTCCATTATTGTAAGTGTTGACCTAACTGCAGAAGAGGATTAGGATATTCACTACTCTCACAATAGCACACATTGAAATGCACAAATTATGGTCAGCACTGACACTAGTGCAAAATACAATGTAGTTTTCAAACATTTTCTAAACAAGTCCTTTGGATTTCTGGGTCTGCTCTGGCAAAACCGCTAGGGTCAGCTAAGTTGTTGCCAGGTCTGCGGTTTTCCCCGCCAAATTGGGATACTTCAAGGATTGATTCATGGGTGAAAATATCAAAGCTGCGGGTTGTGGTTCCTTTGGGCTAGTTAAAAAAACGTACCTCCGGCAGAGTACAATGGCGCAAGAAATTATGGTTTTCAGAACCCGTGTTTCACAGTCTCGACCCCCGGTCAAGCATTACTCAACCCACGCTTGGTTGAGAATTCCTTCAGACCCCCCCCCCCCCCCCCCCCTGCTCCCGGTTGATAATTCCATCTGGGGGCTTGTTTCTGACCATTGTTGCTGGGTTCTGAAAGACCATTGAGCTGGAAATATTTCTGACCCGGCAACACTAATTAGGGGTCATTCAAACTCAAGCCCAGGAAGGACTGCGATTTGATGTGGTACACCGGAATGTCAGACCATTATTAGGCCTTCCTGCTAGTATCAGTTTCGGGTATAGAACCAGAGTCTGACGGAGTCATTGCTCTAGTGGTTCACACAAAGCCACAAAATGGTTGCCGGCTTCGGTAGCATGCATGGAAAAGGACTGGAACAATCTGCTGCGATCCTGTTCTCTTAAA
>CM056393.1:16937348-16997348 GCA_029718625.1 Synaphobranchus kaupii
GACTTTTTTAGGATACAAATATTGAGTTAAAATCTTTGGGAACCTGGTTCTAAGAAAAATGATAATACTTGGTTAATGAAAATGTACCCGGTTCATTTCTGAATTCAAGATTTCTCGGAAAGAAAAAATAGCTATTTTGGATATTAAACTACAGTGAAGTAATGCCTAAACTTGTAGGTGGTGGCCATCAGCCAGTTTATACCAGTGTACTAAACTGTTCACTGCCTCAGATGTCTGCTTTCGCATATGGGATTCTAGGTTCTACATAGATGTTGATGTGCATTACACCATACCTCCACCTGTGACCTCCAGATGCCCCAATGCCATGTTTGAAAACAGATGCATAGAATGGATATTTATTACACTGAAAATCGTCAGTGGAACTAATACGAGAAACATAGATAACAGGTACAACAGCATCTGAAGATGTACAGTGATATCAGGATATTATGCAAATTTCGTACTGAACCAAAAAAAAAAAAGTAAATCAATACCTCGTTTCTAGATATAATAACATCATAGTATTGTCTTAAGTAAAAAACATGGTCGTTGAGCAGAGCAAAATTAATCGTGATGGGGCTGCTGGGTGAACAATTTGGATAAGGCACCATGCTGTGATGCATGGATGAGCTCCACGGTCTCGGATTGAATCCTGCAAGTGCTGACTGTGGCTGGTAGCTCCATAAGGCGATGTGCAATTGGTGGTTGTGTTGCCCAATGTATGGGAGGGTTTAGTCAGATCAGGTTCTATGTTTCATCGCTATCTAGCAATCCCCGCTGGTGCCTGTGGACCATATGCTACATAAAGGTCTCCCTCCGACTCCATGCAAGCTTAGCTGTAATCTGCACTTTAGAAGGTAGCGACCCTTGTGAAGTCATTCTCAACTGAACGTTCTAATGATACGTTCTAATCACATATTTGTGATGGTATGCTTTTGGGCCAGTTCTGGAATGATCACATATTTGTGATGGTACGCACGAAAGGGTTAAAAGCAGGGGTCGCCTTGCCTAAATTTCGAGTAATTACGGTAAAAAGGCGGGCAGCAAAATAATCGTTCATTGCAACCAATCAGACCTAAACCACCCACATAACAGACAACGTATGTAGGCTATTTGTGGGTGTCATAAGCTACTGTTGGAATTGATTTGTTCTGTCTGGATGCTGCGGTTCAATAAACATTCTATTTTGGAGAGGAGTGCAGACAAGCAAACTCCAAGTAGATCAGAGGATGTTGTTATTGAGATATTGTTTTTGAGCAAATAAAAAACTTGAGAATGCTCTGTGTGTGTGTGTGTGTGTGTGTGTGTGTGTGCATTCTCTGTATACAGAAAATGTCAATAGGTCATTAAAACAACTTCAACGCTCCATATAGGCTAACAAAACGATTAGTAAATGTATATTTTATGAACTAATGTGGTATCGAAACAAAAAAATGCGATGTCCATTTTTATCACAATATATAAACCGGAGCGAATTGGAGCTTGCGGAGTGGTAACGTCCCAATAGTGCTCATCACTCTAATTAAATTACGTCTACTTCCCCTCCTCGCTCGCTCCCGCTCACACACACCTTTGAGAATCAGATGCACTTCGTAGCCCTGGTATGCAGGCCTACCTGCATGCTCCAGAACAATATCCGCCGTCAAATGTTCCCCACTGGCTCCATACAGGTGTCCGGGCTGAGCTAGGCTTGCCTAGTCTTGTTTTATTATGTATGACAAATGCAAAATTCCAAACTACAAAATAATTGATATCAATTAGTTTCAAACATGTAGTAAATTAAGCTTAAGTGTTTCAAACAAATTAATTTAACACATAGTAATAACCAGTTCCTAACCATGCATTTCTCACAACACCCTTGTATATACTTTTCCTAGGTGTATATTTCTTACCTTACTGGTTGCTCAATATGAAAAAAGTTATTCATTAGACCCCTGGAACATTTTGTGTGCGCGCTTATGTGGGTGGGCCCTGATTGTTCATATAGACTGTAGTTTGCATGTTTTAGAAAGGGGTCTACTACATGGCTGAAGCTCAACAACCCCCTTCTGCTGTGGAATGGGGTGGACAATCAAATATATGAATAAAAAATACAGATGTAGACGGGAAGGAAAAATCAACAAAAAAAAGAAAGAGGGAACGAGGACTGTATAGTGCTTAATGAGGGAACACACCACTTCACAATATTCTACACTGGAATACGTGCATGCATATCCCACACTGTACATGCATGCATATCCCACACTGCACATGCATGCATATCCCACACTGTACATGCATGCATATCCCACACTGCACATGCATGCATATCCCACACTGTACATGCATGCATATCCCACACTGTACATGCATGCATATCCCACACTGTACATGTATGCATATCCCACACTGTACGTACATGCATATCCCACACTGTATGTGCATGCATATCCCACACTGTACATGCATGCATATCCCACACTGCACATGCATGCATATCCCACACTGTATCCCACACAAAGTAGAACATACATCGAATAAGGAATTACAATTAACTGCAATGCAGAGATGCATCAGGTAATGAAGAGCACTGCTAATCAAGTGGACAGATGGAAACTTGGCCATTGGTGCCATTTGCTGAGGATCTCTCTGATGTATGTAAGCCCCACAGAGAGAAACTTGGCTAAAAGCAAAGAGGCCATGTGTCAGGAGGAGACTGATGGAATGGTGCTTTGGTAATGGGCAGTGCATTGTGTCCACCCTCCCCAGGTCTAGTCTTATGACGTCAAAAAGACACCAAAATACTGGGCTCAATGGACAGGATTGATGAGATGCAGATCGGGGGTGGTACTCTAAATCCAAATTTGTCTGTGTGACACAAAGGCACAGAGAGAGGTTCAGTCATGCTTGGCGGTTGTAAACAGTAAAACCAAATTACCCCCCCCCCACCACCACCACCACCACAACCCCCCTGCCCATTACCCATTCTGCACAGTACCAGTTGGTTTGGCCTTGCCCCTACTTTGTTCCTATGCTGAGATTGGACTGCTTAAATTAAGTGATCGATGGGATAGCCCAAGGTTTGGGAGGAGACAGAGGGAAGGAAAGGGGATCTCCATTCAGACCACCCTCTCCACATACGCACATCCCCACCAAGCTCTGACGCAGAATGCCCAATTTTCTCTGCATTCTTCACCTTAACAGAGGGTGGGGCCCCATGCCAGAGAGGATGCCACTAGCCAACCCAGCCGTGTGGCAATTCCATGCAGTCAAATGGCAAAGGTTTCTGCACTGCAGTGCACACAAAAGGGCCCTACTCCTAGCAAGAGGCAGGAGAACTGCTTCTCTATTTGCCCAATCATAAACCGCCAATGTCATATTATTTACTTTTCAATCTAGACGGCTTCTCACAATGTATCCATTAACGTTTTTCTTTGTCTGTGCCAGATCATTCAATTAGAGCCGTGATACTGCAACATCACCAAAGTTGCGTTGTGCAATGGCCTGTTTTTCTTCGGAAATCAATTATAAATGTAATGGACTGTAAACACAAATGTCAGATATTTAAAATATGTTTGAAAAGAACTTTGCAGTGATTTTAGATTCAGAACTAAAAGGCCATACAAATAACTGATTACTCACTTTATCATTTCTTTGACATTCAAGATAGCCCCATTAGCTTCCCTGTCTTAATTAAAATGAGGGAAATACTCTCAAGTTAGTGATTTGGTCATTTAGGAGTACTATACAGATCAAACCTTTTGACAGGAAATCGGTCAAGCATCTAATGGACAGGCATGTTTTGTAGAAATACATAAATGTTTTTGCATGCGTGTTATTTGCAAAATAAATAAATAATCTGGTACTCCCAATGGCATTGCACTGAATATTCTAACATTTGTAAATCCTAAAAAACAAACTCAAACACACATGCACTGCATGGACTATTATGGGTTGGTAAACTTGTATTGCAACTACATGCCCAATGACCATTGCTAAGCAACGCACACACCTACCAGCAAAACCCCAGGCTCTTTTCAGGATTTCTTACCATTTACGTCAGAAGGAGGGAGGAACGGTAGCTGGTTGAATGAGCGGTGTGTCTATGGCAACCCAGCCTTGGCTCACATGGTCTTGCGCAGACCTAAAAATCCAAATCATAACATTACCCATTTGGCTCTTGGATTAAAGCTAGGATTTGCATGTTTTTAATTCACACATTTCTAATTCCAACCACAACACAAGACACTATTTGTCACCGTCAAGGCCATCTCCGTCAAGGCGTGGAGAAACTAGTTAGACCAAACATTGCAAGTCTGGGAACCGACTTCTACAGAATCTGAACTGAATCTGTTGGAGGAATTGTGATCACATAAAATCTTTGTGTTACTATACTCATTTGATGTACATATTTTTTCGTTAATAAAAAGGGGGCTTACTGGTTGTCCATGTAAGTGCAGACTTCTTTGCCTGCACAGTCTGCTTCCTTGAGTTTCACTGGGGTCTGCTCTGTTAGCAGTTTCTCCATCAAACCTTCCCGGCTTCCTCTTTTTTATAGATTTGTGAATCCTTCCCTGTTTACCCCATTCCCCTCATCTCCTGATGTTTTCTTTCTGCTTATCCTTCTACCTCCCCTCATCCCTCATCCTTCTCCTCCTCCTCCTCCTCCTCCACCCTTCTCCCTTTGTGCTCCTCCCCCTCATCCTACACCCTTTTTCTCTGCCCTATTCTTCTCATGACCTCTACCAACTCTACTCCAGCACTTACATTCCCCGCTTCCATAAATGAATACCTCTACCAACTCTACTCCTCCACTTACATTCCCTGCTTCCATAAATTAATACCTCTACCAACTCTACTCCTCCACTTACATTCCCTGCTTCCATAAATTAATACCTCTACCAACTCTACTCCGCCACTTACATTCCCCGCTTCCATAAATGAATATCTCTACCAACTCTACTCCTCCACTTACATTCCCTGCTTCCATAAATTAATACCTCTACCAACTCTACTCCTCCACTACATTCCCCGCTTCCATAAATGAATATCTCTACCAACTCTACTCCAGCACTTACATTCCCCGCTTCCATGAATTAATACCTCTACCAACTCTACTCCTCCACCACTTACATTCCCTGCTTCCATAAATTAATACCTCTACCAACTGTACTCCACCACTTACATTCCCTGCTTCCATAAATGAATCTCGTCAAATTCCAAAAGCAGCATTAAAGAATAAAACAATCATTAATAAAGTCCAAAGTGATTAAACCAGGGGTGGGGAATCTTATCCGAAAAGGGCCGGTGTGCGTGCAGGTTTTTGTTTTAGCCCAGCACTTAAGACGCCTGATTCAACTAATTAACTAAGACCTTTGATAAGTAGAATCAGGTGTCTTAGTGCCGGGCTAAAACAAAAACCTGCACCCACATCAGCACTTTTCGGATAAGATTCCCCACCCCTGGACTAAACGATAATTACAATCTTAGTTGACATCAATCTTTTTTAAATACATTGTAATTGCCCCAATTTCTAAAAAACACATTCAGCCAATTCCAAACCCAACTGCTAATGGAGTGATTCTGTATCTGGTACTAAAGAGTACCTTCCTACATCCACTGTTCTATTATCCTCCTGCCCTTTGCAAAAGTGCTGAAAATATATGCTGACCAATGTGCTATATGGGCCATTCTACAGAAGTCGCGCAAATTGAGGGCTGGAGAAAAGTGTAAATTTGCATTCTTTTTGCAAAATTCTTTTATAATATATGTGTTACACTTTATCTGAGATACATAAATATACTAGATCACTAGCAATCACATGTAATTTTTTCAGAATAAGGATGAATTTACTGACTGCTCCTAAATATGTCACAACCGAAACATGGTGTAAACCCTGCTTTTGAAATAAAATTACATACTCAATTGATACGTTTAATTCACCCCTTTGAAAATGACATTTTTGAAAAAAAATCTTGACTGCTGTTGAATTTCAATCAATTACCCTGAATTTTTAAATCAAATAAAACATTGGATTAATTACATTTTGTGAAATCGCTGTACAAATGTTCTCTATAAAATGGACAGATTTGATCACATGAATTTGAGATTATATATACCCTCACCAGCACAATATCTTGGATATTTGATTGTTTATTTATATTATTCAAAATTTTAACAAAACAGCAGGTGTTTCGGTTGTGACCACATTGTTGCGGTTGTGACATCTCTTACTGAAACCTGAATTCCAAAGTTGGGATAGTACGTAAAATGCTAATAAAAGCAGAAAGCAGTGATTTGTAAATTCTCTTGTCTATATACACTGCCCGGCCAAAAAAAAAGTCGCCATTGCACCCGTCATGCATAGTGCCCACTGTACAAGCCTCTGGAGGCAGTGTTATGATCTGGGGTTGCTTCAGTTGGTCAGGTCTAGGCTCAGCAACATTATGCAGCAATAAAATGAAGTCAGCGAAGTACCTGAATGTACTGAATGACCAGGTTATCCCATCAATGGGCATATGCCAGGATGACAATGCCAAGATTCATCGGGCTCAAATTGTGAAAGAGTGGTTCAGGGAGCATGAGGAATCATTTTCACACATGAATTAGCCACCAGATTCCTGACCTTAACCCCATTGAATCTGGAGAAAACGGGCAAGGCCGTAAACCAATATTGAATGCCTGTGACCTTCGATCCTTCAGACAGCACTACATTAAAAACGGCATGCTTCTGTAATGAATATAACCACATGGGCTCGGGAATACTTCAGAAAACCATTGTCAGTAAACACAATTTGTCGCTGCATCTACAAATGCAAGTTAAGACTCTACTACCCAAAGCGTAAGCCATATATCAACAACATCCAGAAACGCCGCCGACTTCTCTGGGCTCATCTGAGATGGACTGACGCAAAGTGCAAACGTGTGCTGTGGTCTGACGAGTCCACCTTTCAAATTGTTTTTGGAAATAATGGACGTCGTGTTCTCCCGGCCAAAGAGGAAAAGGACCATCTCGATTGTTACCAACACAAGGTTCAAAAGCCAGCGTCTGTCATGGTATGGGGGTGTGTTAGTGCCCATGGCATGGGTAACCTGCACATCTGTGAAAGCACCATTAACACTTAAGGGTACATATGCATTTTGGAGCAACATTTGCTGCGATCGAGACAATCGCTTTTTCAGGGACATCCCTGCTTATTTCAGCAAGACAATGCCAAGCCACATTCTGCATGTGTTACAACAGCATGGCTTCATCGTCAGAGTCCCCTCATAAAACAGGCAAGGCATGAGGCTCGGGGTCCAACATTTCTGTTATGTTACAAAATCTGAGAGCAACTTAAATGGAGAAAAATATTAAAACCTCAAATAAATCTATCCAGAAATTACTAGAAAGAGTGACCGCATTTAGTATGACCAGAGAGAAAAGGAACCAAGCTGAAATCAAATGGCAGTGTCAAAACCCTGGACAGTGTAGCAACTTCATTATTCTGCGACAGACAGACAGACAGACAGACAGAGAGAGAGAGAGAGAGGCTCACCTCACTGACATCAGATCAAACTCAGTCAGGATCAGTAGATCATACATGGTTTCATCTCAGCAGAGAACTATGGGAAAAGCAGGTGATTTAGGAGCACATATGAGGGCAATGAAACGTGGTCAAGTGCTCCAAGTAGACTTCATTACACACCACTGAGTTTTCGGACTGACCTGGAACATTATCAAAGCTGGAGCATACAACTGTACCTTCTTTCACAACATGTTACCTCTGCTTTATGATGACCCCCTCTAGTGGCTAGAAGCCCACAACAAAAATCCAACAACAAAAAGACATTTCTGATGAGCCATTTCATACCATTGCAGCCTTGTATGATCTAATAAAATACACATGAATTTTACTAGATGTTACATAGCTTACTTTACTTACTAGTGATTATAGCCCTTTCATCTCATCTCTAATTACAAATATACAGCTTCATAAAGCAATGCTAAAATAGTTTATTTAAAAACAGGTGTAAAATCACTTGGATTTGCTAATTAGCACAATGCTTACAGCAATGATCCAATTTAAAATGTTAATTTCCCCAAAATATGTATGTAATTGAGACAACTAATTTGAATTTCCCCAGTGGAGTGCCTATGACTGAGTCAGAGATATATTAATCTTTAAGATGGACACCATTTCCAATAGATAAATATTAACATATTGACAGAGTGGGACATGATTATTCAATATTTACTGAGAAATCCTAAGATGAGAAGTGATTACACAGATGGTAAATATTACTCCTTTATTGATATTTTTATTTTTAGAGCTCTACAGTGTTTCCTTTTTGCTTGGGAATAAGAAAAACAATAGCCTATAGGGACTTTTGCCAAGGCCACACTATGTTAATTTGTTTGCATTAGGCAGCTGTCATTCAGGCTATTTAATACCAGGTATTGGCCATTATGAATACATGTTTTCCTTGGAATTATATCTTCATTAATAACTCTCTTATTAATTATTTATGTCTTAACACCTTGTATTAGTAATATTCTATTTCCCACCAACTGAATTATAAGCATCAGCGACTGGCATTAGCATTGGCATACTGAATGAATTGAGAAAGTGTAGGCTCCTAGACATTTGAATCCCAAATTTACTAGTCATTACTCCAAGTGAAATGTTCCGTGTGGAGTGGAAAGGGGAAAAAGAAACAGTTTGCAATGGTGGTAACCTGTGTAAAAGCAATGGCAAGCAAACCCAAGCCAGTTATGTACTTCCATTAAAAAGTAACGTCACACGTGCATCATTCCAGGAATTGTAAAGAGGAACACATATTGGAGCTGAGCTATTATTTTCACCCGATCCCTTGAGCTGTTATTTCATGAAAAGTCTGGGCAGCACTCTGGTTATAAAATAAATGTATAGCTGACTGATGTATTGCAAAGAAGGGGTTATCTCTTCGCAAGTAAGAATCTTAAGCGCCTTTAAAAGACTCAGTAGCCATCAAAGCACTTGGGGATATCAAACTGTATTTGCAGGAAAGATTATATGGGGTAAACTACATAAATAAATTAAGGAAAATTAAAACATACTTGGATCTGTACAGTTGTGTTAATGAGGTTCAGATACAACCATTTATACTTTCGACAAATGCTCAATCATCAATGCCTTATCAGAAGAACATTAGCAGTTTAGGCATAGAAATCCCATCACAGGTATACATGCATGCAGTAAATCAGATATCACTATCTAAAATTCACATACTGCCTTGCAACTGAAAAGCATTGCACTATTTAACATAAAATGGACACCATCTGTTACATAGAACAATTCAGATGATATCTATAAATAAACCATTTTCCTGGAGTTTGCCCATTTACAGATACCAGGGCTGCATCCCAATATTCTTCACTCCTCACCTCCTTTCCTCCACTCCTCTCCTCCACACGTCTTCGACCCGGATATATGCTAAACTGTCTGTACATTTCAAATACAAGTAGTTGCATGTACAGTATACAATGTACCTGACATTGTGGTTTGCGTCAAGACATTAATATTTAACAATTAATATGAAATCAGCAACATTAGATCAGGACACAAAGATCCGCTTCCAGGGCAGGGAGGAGAGGAGGTGGTAGTGGAGAAAGGAGGATGCATTTTTGGAGTATTGGCACGCACCCTAGGAGAGCTGGTATTTGAGTCTATAACGAGACAATCCCAACATGCTTTGTGAAGAGAAAATAAGCCCCATCATGACGTGTCAAATAAAACAGTTGATTGACACTTAAACCAGAACTTTTCCTATATTATTCCCAAAAAAAATAACCCAGGGTCGGTCACCTGAAATCAAAGGATCTGGAGAGATGCATTGTTGGATTGGACATAAAAACAGGTTATTTTATTCCCATCAAAGCCATTTCAGTAACTTGCATTTTTTTGAAGTCATTTTTCACATAGAAGATGATAACTTAGCTTTCACAAATGACTATCCCCATTTCAACCAACGCCCTGGGCCATTACTACTCTCAAAAACCAGCTCGGGTTAAGACTGCAGTTCTGCAGCATTGCAACTACAAACAACTCTTCAGGTAATTCAGTGCAGGGCTGGCTTCAGCTGAGCATAAGCAACTGTTCATATCAAATCACTAGTTAGTCCTTTGGAGCCCACTGAAGCCATGAGCATTTCTACCTGGCAATAACAGATGAACCAGCAGCAGGGTCCACAGCTATGGAGGCTTGGTAGTTACAGGGTGATGTCTTCCTGACTGCGGAGGTGGGAAGGTGCCTTTTGAGCTGGGCAGAGCTGACAGTGGAGGCAGAGGCAGAGAAGTCCCACCACGACACAAAGAGTGCAGATGACTGAAGCACAAACTGTGACCAGCTGGCCTGCCGTCATCCTCCACATTCCTGGGGGGAAAAGTCACAAAGCTGTGGGATCCTTTAAGGGCATCTAAGGTAATAATCTCTCTGGATAAGAGCAGCTGCAAAGTCATTGGAATGCAATTTCATAACCTATGAATGCATTTATAATAAGAATAATAAGAACTGAAAATGAGAACAGGAAAGTTTTACAGATTTAAGCCAAACCTTCTGTTGCCTTTCATGCCTTCAATGAAAGATATATAGCCCTCCACTATTATTGGCACCCCTGGTAAAGATGAGTGAAAAGGGTTATAGAAAATTCACAGTTTTGGTGAATTAGCTTAACGTCACACTGCAAAAATAAGAAAGATCCAACCTTTAATTGAAGTAAATTATTACGAGAAAAAAAATCCCTCATCAAAAAATTCTTATTTTTAACAAAACCATGTGTGCAACAATTATTGGCACCCCTGCATTTATATATAGAATAAAGTAATAATTTTAAATATTTGGCCGCATATTCTTTGCATACCATGACTTCCTGATGTCTGTGACCCAACAACATCAAAAGACTCTTGATATCTTATTTTCTGGTACTCTTACAAGCGATACTATAACACCTCTGCATTTGAATTAATCTCTACAGGAATTGGGGGGTGGGACTAGATTTAGCTGCAAATTATGCTGGAACAGTATGGAATACGTGGTTGGTAAAATGGCTGTAAGTCATCTAGGGTCTGAGGTATCAAACGAGCCTCAAACCATCACTCTGCTGCCAGATATGCAGTAGATATGGATGGATCACTTTAAGGGTTGTTTCTCCTTACAAATTTTCCTATTGAACTCTATGGAAAAATAAGTAAGGAGAAGAAACCCTTCAAGTTATCCATCCATATCTATTGTATTTCTGGCAGCAGAGTGATTTTAGTGAGGGTAAATTGAGAGTAAATTATCGCTCCCCCGATAGACTGTCGTCGTATTTTATTTGCTTTGGGTGCACTGTAGAGTGTTTAAGTGCATTTGTTAGTGGATGCTACCGGTTGCCATAGAGTTGGGCTAGCATTAGCAACGTGTGTATGTCCAAAAGAAGGGACAGCATGGAATTAGCTGAAAATGGTTTCCATCAATCAATTACATCATGGGTAAGTCGTAATTGAGACATTATGTCCAAAATTCCAAACTATCCCTTTAAGGCTTGTTTGATACGTGACACCCTTCATGACCTAGAGCCATTTAGCCAACCATGTGTTCCATACAGTTCCAGTGTAATTTACAGCTAAATCTAGCCCCATCCCTCAATTCCCATAGAGATCCATTCAAATGCAGAGACGGTATTGTATCGCTTGTAAGAGTACCAGAAAATAGGAGTCTTTTGATGTTGTGGGGTCACAGACATCAGGAAGTCATGGCATGCAAAGAATATGCGACCAAATATTAAAAATTATTACTTTATTCTATATATAAATGCAGGGTGCCAATAATTGTGGCACACATGGTTTTGTTAATAATAATAATTTCTTGGTTTTTAAATTTTTTTTAATTTACTTCAATTAAAAGTTTGGATTTTTCTCATTTTTTCAGTGTGAGATTAAGCTAATTCACCAAACGGTGAATTTTTTACCCTTTTTACTCATCTTTACCTGTGGTGCCAAGAATCGTGGAGTGCACTGTGTACACTGTGTGTGCACACGCACGCACGCACGCACGCACGCACGCACGCACGCACGCACGCACGCACGCACGCACGCACGCACGCACGCACGCACGCACGCACGCACGCACGCACGCACGCACGCACGCACGCACGCACGCACGCACGCACGCACGCACGCACGCACGCACACACACACACACACGTAGAAGCTGCTCACCTCCAATACTATGGCTCAGTGTGTTCCAAGGGGCTTTGCTCATTGGTGGCCATGCTTGGATGTCATCCATGGACACAGGAAAGATATACAGGGGACCCACCATGACCTCCCTCAGCGAGGTGGTGTTTTCCCCTGTGCAGACACACAAACATGAGTGCAAGCAAACACGGAACCATCATTGCCAAAGCAATAATGCAAAATGGAACCAACAAAAGCACTGAAAGGCAAAAGGTTACATGATTACGCAAGAGCAACGTGCTGAAGTGACAGATGCGGTATTTAAGACAGAGCAGATGTGTGACTCAGACCAACAGAAGCAAATAACCAACTCAAAGAACAAAGCACAAGACGATGTGTAATGCGAGAGTACAGGAGTATCAGAGGGCATTATGTAAGAGATTATACATACAGGTATGACAGAGACCCAAAGAGGTGTGTGCTCGTGGTATAACTGGCACAGCAGCGAGCCCAGAGAAAGTAAACTGACTGTGCTGTAGAGGGGAGATGTGACGGGTCCACCTCCTGCTCTTTCCACATGACTGTGTCTCACAGCAGTTGCACAGGCTCTGCCGACCCTCAAGGTCATCCCATCTGATTGGCCCATGGTGCAGGGTCAAAAGGCAAAAGATCATTCAAGTCCCAAGAAATAACCAACCTCTTTTTGTGCCATTTCCTCAAAGACTCAAATTAAGTTGTAGCTATTTGCTTGGAAATATAAAGTCACAGTCTACTCAAGCGGCACGTTTTGGCTGCGTTTTAAATTAGACAGTGAATCAATCTGTGACGTATGATGCTTACACTTAATTTATTTTAACTAATTTCTAAGTTATTAAAAGGACAAGTGCACTGATTAGTATGAATGAGCACAAGTACTAACCTCCCAGATGCTGCGTTATACTGGCAGCTTTTTGATTGGTCACTAGGGGGTGCTTGGCTGTCACTGACTTTCACTGTGCAATGAATGAATATCTAAAAGCAAGTGTAACAGGTCATGGATCAGTCGAGCCCATTTTATAACTGAATTTTCTGGAAGGAATTGTTTGGCCAGCCTTAAAATCCCTTTCAACTTGGATCCAGGATACTTGTACTTAGTGTTCTATGGAAAGTGATACTTGAGCACATTTTTTATGGACTGACAGCTCTATCTATATCAAGATAACAAGCTTCTAGATTCCACACTTGTACTCCCCCAAAACGCATACTCTCTCCCTCCCCCTGTCAATAACCTCACCTAATCAAACTACTTCCTCCTACATGTTGCCATCTTCATCTGGTTCCCCTGCCCCTTACCAGGTTGTTCTTGTATCCTTTGAACTGGAAGGCTTTGGTCTGAAATCTCAGGGTGCTCTCAGAACGAGGGGAGACAAACTTCGCCATGGATCGGGTCACCATGCTGTCAGTCAGACACCTGGGAGCAAGGGATGTCATTTGTAAATTAGGGCTTGGCGATGTACAACAACGATAATTATCGAATGCTTTTTTAGAGCAATAACAAGCATCACTGCCATGTGACGTATCGGCTTTCTTTCGTCTTTTTTTCTTACCTGATCATACCTGATGCGTTTGTAAACATCCAAACTTCAGAGGCCACGTGAAGTGTTTCCGGGGGAAAAAAACATCACCACTGTTATCTATTGTGTGTTGATAAGACAGCAAGGACTTGCAACTTCCATGTGATTGACAAAAAGACATTGCATGATCACATGGAAGCTGTACGACCTTGCTGCCGATAGGCCGTCAACGGGTCCTATCAGCAACCAATAGATATCAGTGGTGATGTTTTCTTTTTCCCAGGAAGCATTTTCGCGGCCTCTGAAGTTTGGATGTTTACTAGGCTACCACAACAGGTATAATTAAAGAATATAAGACAAAAAGAAAGGAAATACACCACATGGAGGCAATGCTTGTTATTACATTCGATAATTATACTTGCGGTATATCGCCCAGCCCTACTCCAAGTCACAATAAATGATAGACAGGCCCCTTGATTAAAGAGTCCATTTGTTGGTCAATCTCTACCACAGTAGGCCTACATGTGAAAAAATGGAGCTTGTACAGTCCCCATTTGCCTCAAGGCATGCAAGCTCATGTTCTGATATATCTATTTTCCACACTTTAAACACACCTTTTGTGTGGGGTAGAAGGGGTGGAATCACTTTCAATTAAGATCAATTAAATTGCATTTCAGGCTGCGCAAGGGCAAATTTCATTAAATAATTTCACCATGTGATAGGGGCACTCTACAGTAACCGCCATTTCATTGCAGACTTGACACACTCTCACCCATAGTCCTGAATGATAGAGTAACTGCTCTCCCAGCCTGGGCCCTGGCTTGTAGATGCCGCACAGCTGTCCAGATAGACTTTTAACCCCACGTGATTGTGTAGATTGATGGACACTTGCAGGTTGATAGTTTGTCCCAGGACATAAATGCTTGTATTGGACTTCGACTGCCAATCCTCTAGATCGAACAAGCCAAACACTTTATAGTCAACTTACAGTGCCTCCTTGGTGACATCACATTTTTATTCCTGCGACTAACACTGATGATCTCCACTTTTGTAAGTCACTCTGGGTAACTGAATGTAATGTGCAATAACTTTCTGATGGAAAATTTTGTTATGGTGGAAAGAATGTAGGTGCCAAAATGTAATATTACCAGCATTGAAATAAGTACTGACCTGACATGACATCAAGGGAGAAATCAAAAAGTCCTGTTATTGTTCTCTGCATCAATTCTGGACTCCTTTTCCAAAAAAAAAGCTCATCAGTACATACCACAATTTTTCCAATTTAAGTGTCACTTGACCTTAAAAATCGTCTCCTTGTGAAATTAGTAAATTCCAATAATATTCCAGTGTAGAGTTCTTGAGTAGCCTACTGTGTAGTGCAGTATTCAATCATTTCAGACCACACCTATACCATATGTAGTGTAAGCTCTCTAAAGCTCCTTCCCATACATACCGTTCATAATGGCAATGAACTGTGGTGATCTTTCTTTCTTGTGGCAGTACACCAGTGCTTGGGGTGTAAAGCAGAAAGTTGGAATAAACAAATTCATTGTCTGTCACCTGTCCAATACAGATCAAGGTTAGGACTGGCAGCATATCAAAATTATGCGTTTCCTCTTCATTCAATTGCGTATGACATATCAATGCAGGGTGTCTTTTTTGCTTCAATTCACAGAAACACCTTTTCAGTTCAACTTCACTGTTCAAAATTGCCATTAAATCAATTTAAACACAATTTTAAATCTAACCAAACATCTTGGAATTATTCTTTTTTTTAAATAACTAAGACTCGCAAAACATGCATTTACTGCGAGTAGTTCTGGTCCACCTTGACCATGCAATTTACTCAAATCACCCTTAGAGTTGAACCGCTTGGGATATTTTCCCATGTAACCTAATATCCAAAAGATGCTCAGTCACTAAATTGATGAAAATGGGATTGGCCAATTTTATTGGTCATTGGAATGTAGATGGAAAACATTAAAACATCTCCCCATGGCTTTCCGTTTAAACTGTTTTAGGGATTGTTTGCATATATTCACGCGACTATAAAGCAATATGGCTGTAGAATTGTCTTACAACGATTAACATACTTGATGTGACTAGTTATACTATTCCATAGTATGTGCAAAATTACTCATATGTAGAACAGATAAATTTGATGGAAACTAATATCCCGTGTAATTCCCGGGTTTTGTGTGTGAAAGGTGTATAGGCTACATTAAGAGCAATTCACAATGTTGTTAAGTGTGAATAATTAGTTAATGTTTATGTATAGCCTATATCCATGTGACTGTAGAAAACGGCTTTTCATAAGAGTAAAAGTAATCAAAATGGGGAAAAAGACTAATAACTTACACTCCGCTTTGTCCCGCAGGTGTTCAGTCCGTAGCTAAATACGATGGTATCAGTGGTGTCTTCATTACTTGCACAGGCCTCCCCGAGAGACAGATCGGCAGATGTCAAAGGCGGTATCTCTGGATCCCAAAAATCCTTACGCACCTCTACTCGGAGCTTGGAGTCGCTGCATATCACATTTACCTGTTCGATCGGAAGGTGCTGGGGAACCAGGTCTTTTTTGTGGAACGGGCCTTGTTTATGGACAATGGAGCTGGGATTCTCTGTGTGGGAATAGAATTTTCTCGCGTAGAAATTAGGTTTTGTTGTAGGCTCCAAACCAACTACATTCGCTAAGCCTTGTCCTCTGTGCCCAATTCCCGACGTGATACCCCAATTTTGCGCCTTGGTTTTCCTCACAGCGCTTATTATCATTAACAGACATAGTGAACACAAGGTAATGGGCCTATCCATAATTTGTTAAATCTAGTTGTAGTCTTTGTTTGTATGCTTTATTATGTGCAGATTTGTTAAAGTTATCCGAGGATATGAAAATCAGCGTGCAAGATCGTTATCGGCATCAAGTCTCAATTGTTTCAATAATAGGATTGAGGCGTCACCTACCCAGAGATTTATGTGGCTGTGGCAATTACTTTATTGACAATTTGACCGACAGCGAATGGCTTTCATCCGTCATTGCACTGTTAGTGGAAAAATCGGCCTAAATAACCATAATTAATTGTGACTCTGATCAAAATCTCTAAATTAACGTAATTTATGATTTGGGTCTTGAATGTTCCTTTAACATGTGACCTCCTAGGAAGCATTTAACCTGCATTTAGGTTCAAGGCACCACAGGCACTGTTAATGAACGGCAAACAGTCAAAGGAAAATGACCAATTATGCAATATCGGACCAACTGAAGACTTTGTTGACACAAGCGTAAAACACCTGATTCAACTGATCAAGGTTTTGAATGAAAACTATGATCAGTTGATTTGTTAAATCAGGTGTCATAGTTCTGGTCGAGAACAAAAGTTTAAACCTACACCAAATAAGATTGGATAGCCTTGTCGTAATTTAATGATTCATTGAGGTGATTGAGGCACTGCTTAACAAAAGCTCAGAATGCCCTCATTGCCCTGTACCAACCTCTTGGTGTTGGACGGTGGACATACACTTTTAAAAAGAAGCCAGGAAAAACTCATCCCTATTTATGATTCACAGATACAAAATCATTAATCACAGAGCTTTCTGTACCTTCCCTATAACCCAGCATGTAGTTATGGGTGTAATTGGGTCAGTAGCATGGACCATTCTGAAATATGAACTTGTTTTGTCATGTGATCACTGATTGCTTGCAGAAAATGTGATCATGTAAAAATGTGTAACTCATTTATATCACATTATCTATTTACTGCATTTGGATGTATGCTCAACATCCAGTTTAAGAGTTTATTCACCAGTTTATTCAGAGCTGTATCATACTACGGTGTATTTTCTCTGTATTTCATGTGTCAAACAATGTACTTACCAGAAAATAAAGAATAAGTTCTTCAATAAATACGTGCAATATGTATGTTCTTTAAATATTTTCATCCTTTCATATTAGGTTTTCTAGTCTATTATAGTTTGAAAAGTAATGTTTTATTGGCAACCCAACAATAACTCGACTGAAGCTCAGCACATATCAGTCATTAACTGCAACATAATTCAATCAAGGCTCCATGAAATATGTTTGACTTTCTGGATTCACAAAAATTCTAGGTAATTCCTTTTCAAGTGTAATACACATCTAAATATGTAGGCAACATTTTTGGTCAACATTTACTTTGTCCATGCCTTTTTTTAAGAAGAACTTGTTTCTAAGTTAAAAACTAAAATTGGCTCAAAAAAGAAGCACTCATTTCTTATATGTAGTCACGCAACATCATACATTACAAATGCATATTATGGATTCCCTGAAACCTGAAACAGAGCTTATCTGGTCTCTATAGTCTCTGGTTATTGTGTTCTGGTATCATAGATTCACCCTCATGCATGAAAGTTGAAGAAAGATCAGCAAAAAATATAAACAAGAATGCTTTTTTATTTTGTGTTATGTCAAAAGTACCTCTGGTTATACAGCTCAAGGTAATGAGGGTCGAAGATAAAAAATGGAATTTCTTCAAATTCTTCAAATCTGAGTGCTGGCTAATTTCTTGACCTTCTGTGTCCCCCTATTTCTCTATCCCCTGTCTTTTGAAGATGTGGGGTCTGAGGGAAAGGGAGGCAGGAGGCGGACAGCCATTGTAGATGAGGGGAACTGGAGAGAAGGAGTCAGCTGTTCAATTGACCTTGGGATGACGGTAGTCTTTTCCAGCGAACTTGGCTTTGTCGCCGAGCTCCTCCTCAATTCTGCAATGATGGAAACATGAGGACAAATGTTAGATAAATACAGCTCTGAAGGAGTACCCAGCCATATCAACACCTCTGTACAAAATGGCAGCTTGCTCTTAAAGGTCACAGACTTTCTTCTTGTGTTGCCTCGGGTCATGGGATATGTGGCTTGCTGCTTGTTTGTCAAATCTACTGACTTGTTTGTCAAATCTGCATATTTACCACTCAGGACATTACAGGGTTTTGTGTTGGAAATGTTTTTCAAGTCGTTAACTTCATCCAGTGCAAATAGGGACCTTCCACTGAGCTCACCTCATCAGCTGGTTGTATTTTGCCAGACGCTCTGACCTGCAGGGTGCACCAGTCTTGATCTGTGCAAGGGACAGAGATGGACAAGGGTCAGATGAAAGGAGAGACAGGCCAGAAGTTGGAACTCAAATTTAATGAATGTCTGATATGAGTAGAGGTGTAGTGGAGGTACCTGTCCAGTGCACAATCCAACGACCAGATCAGCGATGAATGTATCCTCTGTCTCTCCGGAGCGGTGGCTGACCATTACACCCCAGCCATTGGTCTGTGCCAGCTTGCACCTGCAATATAGTTATTGCTATATATAGGTGTCAGCCACCCACCTGAAAATGGACTAATCCTGTGGTACTTGTTCTCGCTGGAATCTGATACTTATTCCTGAATGGTCTCCATGGTTAATCATACTTCTGCCTTAATGTTAGCTATCATCTCACACTCACGTCTCAATGGGCAGTCTCTCAGGTCTCTGATACTCACGCCTTGATGGATTCTGTGACAGAGCCGATCTGGTTGACCTTGAGCAGCAGGCAGTTGCAGGCTTTCTTCTCCACAGCCTGCTGGATGCGCTTGGGATTGGTCACAGTCAAGTCGTCTCCCACCACCTGGATGTCCACGGACCCTGTGAACTTGGCCCACTGTTCCCAGTCATCCTGGTCAAATGGGTCCTCGATGGACTGCACTGTTAGCATGATGTTAGACAGGAGTGGGAATAGATTGGGTGTGAGATGATGAGAGAAAGAGAATGATCTAAACTGATTTGGAAGTTGTACAGTTGTACAGTTGATGTTGTGTCAGTAAAGAGGGATAAGAGTACATACAGTACATATGCATATCGTCCTGTGCCCAGTACCTGGGTAGCCCTTGATGAAGCTCTTGTACAGGTCTCCCAACTTCTCGCCTGAGATGTGGCGGGCAGGGTCATCGGGGGACTTGAAGTCCAAGTCGTATTTGCCATTTTTGTAGAACTCGGATGCAGCGACATCCATGCCAATGATGATCTTGTCGGGATATCCGGCCTTCTCGATGGCAGACTTCAACAGCTCCAGGGCTGGGGATGAGGAGAGAGAGAGAGAGGATGATGAAACTAATGAAAATTGTTTATGTAATGCTTCACTAAAAGTAGTAGTCGATTTTACGTAAAGAGAATTAATCAGAAACTGCAGCGAAGGTTTCACTGCTAGATTCTCTGGGCTGATTGCCCCCATAACTAGTACACCCTCTCACCCTCGTTGTTCTCCAGGATGTTGGGGGCAAAGCCGCCCTCATCTCCTACATTGGTGGCGTCCTTTCCATATTTTCCCTTGATGACACTCTTCAGGTTGTGGTAGACCTCAGCACCAATGCGCATGGCCTCGTGGAAGTTGGACGCACCGACAGGCAGGATCATGAACTCCTGCATGGCCAACTTGTTCCCAGCATGGGATCCACCATTAATGACATTGAAGGCCTGAGGGAGAGAGCAAAATCAGATTAGCATGCTGGGTCACCTGAAACTTATGTCCTACTTGTCTGAGGAATCAACAGGATGAAAGGTGGCATACTGTATACACCAGATTTATTACATCAAGGGTTTATCTCCACTCGTCATTTCCTTCAAGGATTTCCTGGTTCTCCTTATTGAACCCCCCTCGCCGCCACACACACACACACACACACACACACACACACACCCTATTCATGTCCCACTTCCCAGTACTCACAGGCACGGGCAGGATCACATCTTTGTGTCCGGCAAGGTCAGCGATATGGCGGTACAGAGGCACGCCTTTCTCTGCAGCACCAGCCTTGCACACAGCCAGAGAAACGCCCAGGATGGCATTGGCACCGAACTTAGCTGTTGAAGGGGACACGGGGTGAATATGTAAGTTTAGCATTTTGGCACCAAGCATGGTAAATACAATCTGAACAGAATTGTCAGATAAAGTCTGCATGTCTGATATAGCTGGGGGTTGATATTTCCAAGTCAAAAGGTAGCCTACACGATGTCTTAAACCCAGGCTTCAACACAGTTTGTTTTTTGAGTCAAGAAAGGGACCTTGACATCAGTTGTGCAGCTAATTCATCTGTGAATGGACATAGTTGTTGAACTCTGCATAAACACCATACAGTTAAGAAATTGTGGAGGCGACAGTTACTGTATGCTCACACTTGTTCTCAGTTCCGTCCAACTCCAGCATGAAGTCGTCAATCTTCTCCTGCTCAACCACACTCAGCTTCTACTCAGGAAGAGAGAGAGATTCAGATAGAGACAAAGAAAGGACATAGTTACAGTAGACAATCAAATTATCAAGGGGACAATGGCAGAGAGGATGGATTTAGAGAGAACATGCTCATGTGTAGTACACAGAGTGTCTATCTTTGTCTTCAATACAGATTTATACTTAGGGACTGACCTTCTCAATAAGCTTTGGGGCGATATCCTTGTTGACATGATCAACAGCTTTTATCGTACCTTGAAAATAGATTGGGCCACTTAGTATCACAGACATTAGGTTTATATGTGACAGATATGCATATACTGTACATATTTTCGCAAAACTTAAAAACAAGTGCACATATTAGCAGGCTGTACCTGCCCCCCCATTGCTGGGCACGGGAGTCCCTCACCTTTGCCCAGGTAACGAGCCTTGTCACCATCTCTCAGCTCCAGAGCCTCATGGACACCTGTGGAGGCGCCGCTGGGCACAGCAGCCCGGAAACGTCCTGAGAGTGACAGAGAGGCACAGAGTGCAGGGTCAGAGGGTGTGTTATGGTATGGTGTTATAACCATTCTGTGTTTTGTGTATGTGTCTGTATGTGTATGTGTGTACATTAGTGTTTTCTGCATGTATGCGCGTGTGTGTGTGTGTCGGTATGTGTATGTGTGTACATTAGTGTTTTCTGCGTGTATGCGCGTGTGTGTACATTAGTGTTTTCTGTGTGTATGTGCCTGTGTCTGTATGTGTATGTGTGTACATTAGTGTTTTCTGCATGTATGCGCATGTGTGTGTATGTGTCTGTATGTGTATGTGTGTACATTAGTGTTTTCTGCGTGTATGCGCATGTGTGTGTATGTGTCTGTATGTGTATGTGTGTACATTAGTGTTTTCTGCGTGTATGCGCATGTGTGTGTATGTGTCTGTATGTGTATGTGTGTACATTTGGATAAAAGCGTCTGCTAAATAAATGTAATGTAATGTAATGTACATTAGTGTTTTCTGCGTGTATGCGCATGTGTGTGTCTGTATGTGTATGTGTGTACATTAGTGTTTTCTGCGTGTATGCGCATGTGTGTGTATGTGTCTGTATGTGTATGTGTGTACATTAGTGTTTTCTGCATGTATGCGCATGTGTGTGTATGTGTCTGTATGTGTATGTGTGTACATTAGTGTTTTCTGCGTGTATGTGCATGTGTGTGTCTGTATGTGTATGTGTGTACATTAGTGTTTTCTGCGTGTATGCGCATGTGTGTGTATGTGTCTGTATGTGTATGTGTGTACATTAGTGTTTTCTGCATGTATGCGTGTGTGTGCGTGTGTCTGTATGTGTATGTGTGTACATTAGTGTTTTCTGCATGTATGCGCGTGTGTGTATGTGTCTGTATGTGTATGTGTGTACATTAGTGTTTTCTGCGTGTATGCGTGCGTGTGTGTGTGTCTGTATGTGTATGTGTGTACATTAGTGTTTTCTGGATGTATGCACGTGTGTGTGTGTATGTGTCTGTATGTGTATGTGTGTACATTAGTGTTTTCTGCATGTATGCGTGTGTGTGTGTGTGTGTGTATGTGTATGTGTGTACATTTGTGTTTTCTGCGTGTATGTGTGTGTATGTGTCTGTGTGTGTCTGTGTGTACATTAGTGTTTTCTGCATGTATGCGTGTGTGTGTGTGTATGTGTATGTGTGTACATTTGTGTTTTCTGCGTGTATGTGTGTGTATGTGTCTGTGTGTGTCTGTGTGTACATTAGTGTTTTCTGCGTGTATGTGCGTGTGTGTGTGTGTGTCTGTATGTGTCTGTGTGTACATTAGTGTTTTCTGCGTGTATGTGCGTGTGTGTGTGTGTGTGTGTGTCTGTATGTGTGTACATTAGTGTTTTCTGCGTGTATGCGCGTGTGTGTGTGTATGTGTCTGTATGCGTATGTGTGTACATTAGTGTTTTGTGTATGTATGCTTGTGTTTGTTCTTCACCTTTCGCCGTGTAGAGGTCCACCTCCACAGTGGGGTTTCCTCTAGAATCGAGGATCTCACGGGCATGAATCTTTGTGATGGACATCTTGACTGTAGAGAGAGAGATAGAGAGAAGGAGAAAAAGAAAGAAGGAGGGGGCAGTAGAAGGGTCAGGGGGGAGGATTAGTATTAATTTGTATGTATGGAAATTGTAGGTACACTTTGTCATAAAAAAGTGAACCCAGCCATCTGTTGATCATTGAGCTCTATTTGCGAGCCACCGAAGAGCCGTTGCTGCAGTGGTTACATTTCCCCCTCCTACACCATCCCTGACTGCACTGTTTACTGCAGTGTCTTTCAAACCCAAGAAGTGGGCAAAGAAGAGATGAGAAGCCAATCACAGCACAATAATGTCACTAGAGAAATAATGTCACTTAGTTTAAACACAGATGCAGATTTACTCTGGTCAGATCTTATTACATATAGCCAGTGCTGTTGTATGTCTCTCAATCTTTCTTTTTCATCTAATAATTTTCTTTATTTTCTCCCATATCGCTGAATAATGTTTGAGCCCATCTATGTTTCCAACTTTGCATAAAGATCAGATGGGGTAAATTATTGGGTTACTTAATTCATGGGCATTTGAAAGAATGATACTCGTGTCTGTTACTTTCTCATGCAGCTTTTATGTTTAATTTCAAGATATATCCTTTGAGGTGTGTGTTTGTGTGCATGTGCATGTGTGTGTGTACGACATATAGGGCTCATATTCTACTGTATATATTCAACCATTACTTCCACCCTGCACCACACCCTCTGCACTCCTGTCTATAACCCCTCTGGCTCTCCTCCTACTCTATACATTACAGATCCTTACTCCTCTATGCTATAACCATTCATACAACCTTACTCCTCTATGCTATAACCATTCATACAACCTTACTCCTCTATGCTATAACCATTCATACAACAGTCCAAGATAGCAGGCATATCCTCAGGTAACCTCTTTAGACTGGCTTAGCCCATCTGTCTGTATTTCTCTCTAAGGAAGGTTATTAATAGTCTTAATATTAATAGGAGGGAGCGGGGGGGGGGGGTGGTGTAAGCCCAGAAGCTACCCTCTACCAGTCTGCTGCCTGGTTTTCACTATTTGCCCTCAAACACACACATGCTGTCCACATATAGAAACATACAATAGATTCCGAGAAACATACAATAGATTCCGAAATAATGCACTGTGCTTTCTGAACGCGCTGTGATGTGTGGCTATGTTGCACCATATGATCAGTATGCCATGTACAGATGGAATATTAACTCTCCATAGTTGAAGCTTCTAGACAAGTTCTTCTGCACTGTCTTAGCTTAAACCTCAGAGGCCGGAAAACTCGTGATTAAACTTTGGGGTGGGGGGACGGGCTTTATACAATTCATAATAACTCAGTCTGACCTTCTCAAGCCATCTCTTGAACCCTGATCTTTCTGTGACAGATGCATGACCTTTCTGTGCAAATCTGCAGTGATTGTGGGTGTGTCAGTACAGTATTACAGTATTACAATTTGGCAGACGTGCAGTAGGCCGATATTTTTATACCAAGGATAGTACGCCACAAAGATCTGCAACACATAGACACGTGAAATACCAGGAACTGATATGCTTAAGTAAGGGACTAGTTGTGTTTTTATGCTGATCTTTTAGAAAAGGCTCATAAATGACTGTTCATTGCATACTTCACATTGTGCTAAATAATTCTAAAGGCAAAAGGTAATAGCACAAATATTATTTTAAACTATCTAGATGTTCAACTTCTTCATTGGTAACAGGAGTTTCCAGTGCTTTTGAACATCCATCAAAATTATATTGCACTTGGCCATGCCCCGTAATGAATTTTCAGAAACTGGTGCAGTTTTAACCCATGGTTTTTAAACCTTCTCTTGAGTTATTTACTGTATGCAGTTGGACAGTATAATGATTTGAAAAGACAAAAAATACAGACTGTATTGACAGGTGAACTTGATGATAGCAGCACAGGACTAGTCGTGAGTTTGTCGCTTCCACTGCGCTCGATGTGTCATTTTTCATTCAAAAGCCTGAACCGGGATGTCGTTTGCGACACACCGTACATGCGGACGTCAGCAGACAGAAATTGTCGCGATTCGCTACGCTGTATCCCACTTCTCCTGCCCTTACGGTCACTGAGTTACCAGCTCCTCTTTCACAATGAAAGTTCCAGGGGGTGGGATCAGAGTTATCAGCATGTCTCTGTACTCTCCAACCTGCCGATACAGCACTTTCAGGGATATTAAGAGCTGACCTTGGATATAATATGGAAAATGGGGAAGGGCAAAGTGATGGGATTGACCTAGAGCTACATGCATGCAACTTACACTGTCCGTGTCCTGTGAGGAACTCAGAAGCCCCCCCCCCCCCCCCCCCCCCCCCCCCCCACACACACACAAACTCTCTGTCTCAAATGCCACATCATTGCCTCAGTGATTTCTGACACAAACTAACATTTACTCAGTGGCTTTCTGTATGTTTGAGTATGGTCTCATCACTGATATTTTGTGGCTTCATTGTCAACTCTCTTGTTGGAGAGTTTTATGAAAGGTCCCCCTTTGATCTCAATGGAGTGTTCCTGGTTAAATAATAATAATAAAATTAATATTCAACAGGGACAGACTGATGGTAATCTTCAAATTATGTATTGTACCATTTGCACTTTCAACAATCATTATCCTTAAAACTGTGTGGAGAGAGAACTATCTAATCCTTCCTGAATTTCTAAACTAAATTTCCAATAGTCCTCGGCATTTTTAGAAGATAAGTGAGCCTTACATACAGTTAGGTTATAATTTAAATTTTCAAATAAATACATTTTAGACATTTTTTATTTCTAAAAAACACATTCAGAATATTTTAAGTGAGAAATAACCCAGCACTCCCATCTTGTTCTGTTCAAAGGTCTGCTACTACTGGCACCTTAGCCTCAATTCACCTGCTCCTGCTGTAACCAATCACATTTCAGCTTCCTGTCAAGGGAAGCTGAACAATAACAATTGTGGTTGTGACGCAATTGACATTGTGTCCAGTGCGTGCGTGTTGCAACTGAACTTCGCCCATTCATGTGCTTGTAGAGGGAGAGGTTCAGGCAATTGTGCAACATGACTGGCTGCTTTGAAACAAGCAATGTAACCACTAATGTAACCACTGTTGATCAATATATAATGTCTCTAAACCATGCACATGTATTATATTCTAGATATGAAAATGAGCAGCCGCTCCTTTTATTTACAAGCGTAGATAGATGCAAATAATTAAATTTAGCCTGTTATTCCATTACTCACACATCAAACATAACGTCATCATATACTGAAGGTCATCTAATCTGAATCTTGTTCAAACCATGGTTTCATGATAATTACTTCAGTAAAGTGACCTCAAATGTCAATGTGAATGTATGAAAGAAAGGTCTAGAAATATATCATATGACTATTGTTCATATAATGAAAAGTTTCAGGTTTGTCTGAATAATTTTTAATTGACGTATTTTGTGAGTGACCTCTAAAAATGCAGAACTGCAGTAACTTCCTGTAATTTATCACAAAGGAGTTACTGCATGGCTGTATCAATGTCATATGGAAAAGGTCTTTCAGGTTCAACATCGGCAAGTAGCATTTAATACCACTGTTTACACACGCACAACTCATGCACTCAAACAGTTATACTTGTGTTGAATTTAAAAAAAAACTGAAAAAATGTATTTACCTGAGCTGAGTGTGGTTGGCTTTGACGTCTGTCCAACTGTCCGGCTGACTTCAAAGTGTTCACTGGTTGTTCTACCCCACCATTTATAGGTGTTCTGTGAAGACCATCTCCTGATATGGTAAAAGCCTTAGGGACCGTCTACAAAGTCCATTCTGTTTTGCAAACCGTGTGTGATGGTTGTGAGGGTTGTGTTGTAAAATGTGGACACAAACTGTAAAAACATCACTTCATTGTCATTGTCTTTTCAAAACCAAAGGCATGCAAATTCAGAAGGAAGAAACAAAATCAACATGAACATTTTTTTTTAAATTAAACTGAAATTTTATTGAAAAAATGTTGCATTCATTTAAATCTCTAATATAAATGTTCACCTATGCATTTTATATTTCCATTGGTGATGAACATACCTGACTCTCCCCTGCAGACCTCTGGACTCTCAATAAGGTCAGAGTTCACCCAGGCGAGGAAATGTGACACTGGCTTTGGCTTCGAACTTAAAGGGCACCTGAACTCTCCCTGTCTCACGCACCCCCCCTACCCTTTACCATGTGTCTAAAATTAACAGTTCCTCTGAGTGATTATCAGCCCTTAGACCTCCAGACCTATCGTCTGAACAAACTTTTCTGTCTGTATAGCCAGGGGTCAAGACACATAAATATCTCACACTGTCTTTTCCTGAGCTATCAAAACTATCCAGTGAAACATGAACATTTTCCTCCATTGTCTATATGTAGCCAGTCCTTCTCTCTATCTCTTCCAGGATATATTGCTAAGCTACTGTGTGCAGAAACAGAACACAATCCTATCTACGATAGGGGGGTAAGATGTGGGTCAGATAATTATTCTGAAAATGTACAGTGGTCAGGTATACTGTGAGCATTATTGAATTGTGACTCCTCTGCTGTACCCTCAGAAAACGTACTTATCCTGAATTACCTTTTGACAAAAATACAGTTTTGTAAAAGGGAACCTACTTTCAGTGCAGGGAAATGACAACTTTGTGAATACAAGTCTGCGATTCCACTAGAGGGCGCACGATGCTTGTAAGTGATAAGGGGCCGGATTCAGAGATGGCCAATTTAAAGTCATGATCAACGTTGTATTCTAACTTTTGCTCTGCTGGTGATTATCTCAAAATGTAGGTGGTAGGCTACAGTGTATGATATTCTAATGATCTGTTTCTTGCATCTTCCCCCTGGGTTGG
Source organism: Synaphobranchus kaupii (assembly GCA_029718625.1). Lineage (NCBI taxonomy): Eukaryota > Metazoa > Chordata > Actinopteri > Anguilliformes > Synaphobranchidae > Synaphobranchus > Synaphobranchus kaupii. Next base: position 16,965,199 of record CM056393.1, read on the forward strand.
CAGGTTTCTGCAAAAAAAAAATGTTTGTGGGGGTATGCATTTTCAATGTGTCAGTAACAGTGCCTTTAACAGCCACATTTACCTTTGTACGACGTGGTTGCTCTTGGATGGTGGGGAAGGCCGTGAGCGTCTTGATACATCATAGCCTTGATGAATTCATCGTAACTCGTAGATATTGATGACTGTGATATAGCCTACCCATCACACACTCAACAAATAATCGTTGGACAGTGGCTGCACGCAATATTATTAAGTAAACAATAAATTGTTAAAAAATTTTAAAAATATATATATTTTTTTTTACGATTTACTTAATGAAATGATGTATGGTGGTTGCATACAATATTATTAAGTAAATGTGACGTCTTCAACTTAACCAGTTGAAGTTCAATATTATGTGCAACCACTGTCCAAATGATTTATTTTTGTGAGTGCACATCTATCACACACTGGAAATATCCTGTGGCCAGGAAAGATAGAGAGTAGGCCCGTATTCTTGCCTGGTTACACAGTAATTTCTCTCCACTTTGCTTAGGAAGCGGCTAAAATATGCTATACCCTTTCCCCTTCTTCCGTCTGCTGCAATAATACCCCCAATGCCCACATTGCTAGCATCAGTGTCCAATATAAATGGTTTTGTTGAATCCACTAAAGCGAGCACAGGCGCTGAAACCAGGGTGGCACAGGAGGCTGTCGAATGAGCACTGGCATCCCGGATCGCTTTCTCCGTGAGGGCATGAAGTGGGGTAGCGAGGTTGGTGAAGATTTTAATGAAGCACCAGAACACCTGTCACCGGAACTCTTTTGACCACTTTCTCCATCAGCTATTCGAACGTGGCGGGGCTATTAGTAAGCCCGAAAGGCATCACGTTAAAATTCCCGTAATCCTTTCCCCACAGTGAATGCTGATGTCGATTGCGCTGTCTCTTTAAGGGGCACCTGCCAGAGCCTCCTATGCTATCCAAGGCATCGTCGATGTGGGGCAGGGGGTATGAATCCTTTCTCGTGACAGCATTGAGCAGCCTGTCATTACAGCAGCCTGTAATCCACACAAAACTGCAATGATCCGTCTTTTTTTCCTTACCATCAATGCGGGGGAGGCCCAGGGGCTCTCAGAGGGCCTGCTGTGGCCATTTCCTCAATCTTTGCTTCCACTTCCACTCTCTGTGCCAGGGGGAGGTGCCGGGCCGCTCTCTAATGGGTGTGGCGTTGCCGATGTTGACGTCATGCCGGGTGACGTGCGTTTGCGTGTCCTCACCATCTGTGGCAAGGTCAGCCACTTCATTGGCTAGCTTGCTTAACCAATCCCCCAACATAAACAACCCTGTGCTGACACACAGACAGCAGTATGGACATCTACTGTACTAGTACTAGGCTATACTAAACATCTGAAAAAAGCAATTGCAATGGGGTGTATATGCACCACTGCAGGCATGTACTGTGCCTCAGTTCTTAGTCACCCAATGAAAAAAAAAAGGATAGGACTATATGTAAAAAATATTGCACTGGATAAAAAGGTCTGCTAAATTACTCAAATGTAAAATTGCAAAGTCATGGCATGCGAAAGAACATAACCGAATACTAAACATGGCTACTTTATTTTATTACGTTAATTTGTCCCAATACTTTATTTGGCGTGAAATAGGGTGACTGTGTTAAAAGTGTTATCATTTCTAAATGGTGAACCCAATATTTATAAAAATACCCTCTAATAAATCTGAAAATCTGTACTTTAACCTAATATGAATGGTTTGATTTTCTAAAGGGAAAATGCTTCCTTGTCCCAATACGTACATAGGGCCCTGTATATCCATGCAAATATGTTTACAGTAGACTAGTGATTCAGGGAACAGCTTTTTACATAAACCATCGATGTGATTCTATATGTGCAGACTCACTACAATGCATTATTTAATTAATATATTTTTTCAAGTGAAAATTTGAAAAATTGGTGGTTAGATTATTTTCTTTAATAACCCTTTAAATGTAGTCATCACAAATACCAACCTTCACCAACTATATTTAATCATAGGGTCCAACATCTCACAGAATATCCAGTGGGTGTTTAAAAATATATAAATAAAAGTCACATACACAAGATGTCTTTTTTTAATAGATTCAATCTTTTTATTTACCAGTAAGTGAGTTTGGAGTCTATTCCAATGGATATCAAAACAAAGATTCACTGAAACCCTATGGGGTCAAACTTAAGAGATGGAGGGGGAGGGATAAAGGAATCTTCTTTATCTGCAGCTGGTGTTTGTGGTTGGGGTAGTAGTGGAATCAGTAGTACATGTATCGGAGGTGCTCAGCGATACGAAAAGCACTGCCAATCACTCTGCCTCCATGGGCATCCTTTTTTCCTTTCTCAATGACTAGAGCTGTAGGATGAACAGGAACAGGTTATTAGCCAATGAAAAACAACTGTGACCAAGACAATTTTTTCACAGACATTTAAGAACTTAAACATTTAAGGTTGGCTATGTTAGAAAAGAATATGCCAAGACAACAGAAAAAACAATGCAAATCAGCAAATCAAAAATACACACATTTAAGACGTCCAGAGAACAAATGTATTCACAGAAGAATGCTGCAAGAACAAACATAACCTTCACTTTTACCCACAACCAACCGCTATTTTAACAGTATTAAATTCCCATGAATAGAAATACAAAATTAAACGTCATTAAAGGTACGGCTACAACACTATGTAGTGACTAAGTTATTTTCAGAATACAAAATGTTCTACTCACGACACGGTGGGTGAGATGAGTTCTATTTACTGATTTCTGGCCTGTTCACTTCAGGTTTACAGCTTGGTGGAAGTGGAAACACACAAGTGTGGTTTCTAAGTACAAGAAAATGAGAGAAGAAAAATAAATAAATAATTAAAGACAGAAAAAGGATGATTGGATATATAAGCTAAGAGAGAACGGCTGAGAGAAGGGAAGAGAGTGGGCCAAGAAGGAGAGTGATGAGATTAGCGAGGCTGGCAGAGACTTACCTTGGTTCATCTTGCCAATGCTAATGTTGCAGGTGTCCTGCTCTGATATCTTGGTGGAGATGTCCATGGTGTAATCCCCTACAGCAGGGGTAGGGAACCCTGGTCCTGGAGAGCCACAGGGTCTTCTGGTTTTCGTTTTCACCTTAAATACAGCAACTACTTAGACCAAAGAAACCAGGTGAGGTAAGATAACTGTGTAATCAACTGCTTTAATTGATGGCTGAGTAACAACCAAAACCAGCAGACCCTGCGGCTCTCCAGGACCAGGGTTCCCTACCCCTGCCCTACAGTATTCAGTTGATCCCTCAACACTGTAGACCTGATACCGGCCAATGCCATCCCATGAGTTAAAATGTAATTGCGGTCACTGGACACCATCGTACGAATTTCCCCTGGCTGTAGGGAACAAACACAAAATATACAAATTAGGAACAGACACTACAAATTAGGTGGACCCCAATATTTCAGTTTTGTATGGCTCGAGCTCAGGTAGAGCTTCTGATCATTTAGTACAATATAAACACAAGTAATCAGAGGTGGAAATCCAGGGCACATAAAGTAAAAGTCCTGCCATGTGTTTATTCCACCCATAGACTCAGCCAGCTGATTTCACTAATTAGTTATACCTCCTCGCTGAATAATTATGTTAATTAGCAAATCCAGGTGATTGGAGCAAAAATACTGGACTTTTACTTTATGTCCCCTGGATTTCCACCGCTGCAAGAAATGCAGATGAACCTACTATATGTGTATCTGCAGTTCTGAATTATGAAAGATGTTGTTTTGCACCATGCTGAAGTGTATTCTCAAAGATGTAACTAGAGGTTATGACTGCAAAGGACAGGCTGCAACGTCCAGCTAGTAGGAGAATTTGGGATGATGTTATCTGTACCCCAAGGGAGACATACCAACCCCACCCTGACAGACATTCCAAGAGTACTCCTGTCCTGTCAGGTTTTCAGTATTTATTTGTAATCACATCAGGGAGGAACAGTCAGTGTCTAACAGTCATGCCCTCTCCCTACTACTGTCCATTCAGCCCTCAGCTCATTGGCCAAAGGATATTTGGCTTATTTTTCACAGTTCTTGTGACGTATACCTGCGCAGCTTTAAGTATGGCACATTTGTAGGTCGTGCATTATTAGTGCCACAATGGATAAGAGGTTGTAGAACTGGACTGAAAAGTTAAAGGTGTTAATCTCTACATTAAACACTGTTTATATAGCCGTAAGCAAGGTAATGTACCATACCTAAATCACTTCAGTAAATTAAGACATAGTTCTCACTAACTGACCATCTCAATATCTAGCAATGGCTTGTAGTTCACAGAAAAATTCTGAATTTTAAACGAGTAGACTTTATTCCCCATTGTGAAAGAAAGACTATTCATTTAGTTTAAACTAAATAGACATGAGAAAATGTAAAACATGACTCCTCAAAGGAAGGCTTCAATAGCAAGTGAACATAAAATTTTAAAAATGATATTTGGAAATGGCTTTCCCTATTTTATTAGCTCTCATTAATCATACCCTAACCTGGCAATGCTCATGAACTGGCACCCTGCCCAATGTACAGGCCCACCAAACACCCCCAGACAGAGGCATAGGTGACAACAAACTTGAACTATCGAGTAAGGCATTCTTTTAAACACAGTGTCCTGTGAGAGAGTTTTCACCTAATGTACAGAGGCAATATAGCACCTCAGTGTGTAAGACAGCTATATGGAGTACTGGATAACAACACACTCACATCCATGTGGTGCAATCTTGGGCAGACTACCTTTCCAGCTGACTTTAGCAGTGTAAATGAACCCAGGGATTGCTACAAGCAGTAGCCCCATGAATAATCCACAGGTCTGGTACTTTTCCAATAATAACCCCTATAAGACTCAACACAGAGTGGATGGCATAGTGATTAGATTCATGCCCATTAAACATGAAAGTACCCACTGGCCCTATATTTGGCTTCGAAAGGAACAGTATCAAGCTGTGCAAGTCGCTAACATAGAGCATTGAAATTGTGACACATGTTCACTAATAAAAAAAATTTTATTCAACCAATCACTGTGGAAATCAGAAGACGGAGGCTCTTTTTAGTGCTGATGCGTTTTCCTTGACCTTTAAGATTCTGTGTATGCCATTAATTGTAACTTTCGGCAGCAGTTGTAGACATCATGTATAAAACTCTGAGTAAAAGAATGCGTAAAAGAATGCTCAGGGAGAAAGTCGGAAATCTGCTTATGCAAAGTTTTGCATTTTCTCCCTCTGCCTTTTGATCATGGTGTCGCCATACGCAGGTTCTCTTATTTTATACATCCGAATTTCTGCATGGAAACTCGTTTACGCAGTATTCTCAGGGCATTTTTCTGCTCAGCACTGTTTATAAATGTGGCCCCTGGTGAGTTTGACACTTGACAGGTGAGTTAGCCGGAAGTATTCAAGCTCTACTACGCAAATGCGGAAGTGTGCAGACTTCAGCCTTACTTACCGTTCTAGAATTCTACCAGTTCAGTTGAGATGAGTCTAGATTTCTTCAGTCGGGCTGTGTCCGTCGGGCTTAACAGTGTACATATGAGTCTGATCTGGCCAGAGTAGGCTCATATGTACATGGCAAGAGTTGAATTAACACTGGGCATTTTGCTGTGAATTTACTGTGTACAAACGCGAATATCAGAGAAACAGTAAAAACGCCCCACTGCAAAACCAACCCGCACGGGTAGCCTATCAAGAACAAGCTCCTTACACAAAGGACACACTGGCTGCGTCCCAAACCATGTGACGCACATTCCAATAAAACAGGAGTATACACAAAGAGTGTGAACACCTTTGGCCAGGTAACGAGCCTTGTCACCGTCTCTCAGCTCCAGAGCCTCATGGAGAGCCTCACCTGTGGAGGCGCCGCTGGGCACAGCAGCCCGGAAACGTCCTGAGAGTGACAGAGAGGCAGAGTGCAGGGTCAGAGGGGTGGCAAGAGCACGCAGCAGTGAGATTGGAGGGTTATGGTATGGTGTTATAACCATTCTGTGTTTTGTGCGTGTGTGTGTTTGTGTGTGTCTACATTTGTGTTTTGTGTGTGTGCCTGTATGTGTACATTTGTGTTTTGTGCTTGTATGTGCTTGTTAGTTCTTCACCAGAGAGAGAGAGAGAGAGAGAGAGAGAGAGAGAGAGAGAGAGAGAGAGAGAGAGAGAGAGAGAGAGAGAGATTTGTAGCTGCCACTGCACTCAACGTGCCTTTTTTCATTCACAAGCCTGAACCGAGATGTCATTCGCATCACATCATATATGCGGACGTCACATGTACATTTAAATTCTAGCGATTCGCTACGCTGTATCCCACCTCTCCTGCCCTTACGGTCACTGAGTTACCAGCCCCTCTTTCACAATGAAAGGGTCAGGAGGTGGTGTCAGAGTTGTCAGCATTCAATTTATGTATTGCACCATTTTCACTTTCCACAATGAATATCCTTAAAAGTGTGTGGACAGAGAATCATCTAATCCTTCTTGCATTTCTAAACTCAATTTCCATTCGTCCTCAGCATTTTTAGAAGATAACTGAGCCTTACATACAGTTAGATTATTATTTTAATTCATAGATAAATTAACTTTAGACATGTTTTATTTCTAAAACACTCATTCAGAATATTTTAACTGACAAATAACCCAGAACTCCCATTGATGTTCTGTTCAAAGGTCTGCTACTACTAAGACCATTATCGAAGTTCACCTGCTCCTGCTGCAACCAATCACGTTTCAGCATCCTGTCAAGGGAAGCTGAACAATAACAATGACATTGTGTCCAGTGCGTGCGTGTTGCAACTGAACTTAGTCCATTCATGTGCGAACAGAGGGAGCAGTTCAGGCAAGTGTGCAACATGACTGGCTGCTTTGAAACAAGCAATACTCCTAATGTAACCACTATTGGTCAATATATAATGTCTCTAAACCATGCACACGGTACAGTGGCCTCACATTTACCCTCTAAAAATGCCCAAAAAAAGCCTAGAATTATATGACCATATGACTATTTTTCATATAATGAAGTTTCAGATTTGCCTGAATAATTTTTAATTGACTTCTGGTGTGACGGACCTGTAAAAATACAGATCTGCAGTAACTTCCTGTAATTTATCACAAATTGCATGGCTGCACTGTGTAAGCACTGTACCAATGTCATCTGAATAAGCTCTTTCATGTTCAACATTGGCTGGTTGTATTTAATACCACTGTTTATGCACAACTAATACACTCGAACAGGTAAACTAGTGTTGGATAAAAAAAACAAAAACAGGGAATATTAATTTACCTGAGCTGAGTGTGGTTGGCATAGACATCTGTTCAACTGTCCAGCTGACTTCAAAGTGCTCACTTCTTGGTCTGCCCCACCAGTTATAAGTGTTCTCTGAAGACCATCTCCTGATATGGTAATGAACTTAGGGTCCGTATACAAATTCCATTCTATTTTGCAAACTGTACGTGATGGTTGTGTTGTAAAATGTGGACACTGTAAAAACATCACTTCATTGTTTTAGCCTATTCAATACCAAAGGCCATGCCAGTTCAAAAGCAAGAAACAAAATCAGCATGAACATTATTTGAAAATTAAATGAAATTTTATCGAATAAAAATGAAATGTCAAATATTAATTTTCACCTATGCATTTCACATTGGTGAACATACCTGACTCTTCCCTGCAGACCTCTGGATTGTCAATAAAGGTCACAGTTCACCCACGAGAGGAAATGTGACACTGGCTTTGGGTTTGAACTTAAAGAGCACCCAAACTTTCCCTGTCTCATACACCCCGGTACCCTTTACCATGTGGCTAAAATGAGCATTTCCTCTGAGTGATTATCAGCCCTCAGACCTCCAGATCTATCGTCTGAGCAAATGTTTCTGTCTGTATAGCTAGGGGTCAAGACACATAATGATCTAAAACCATATTTTCCTGAGCTACAGTGCTTATTGGGATAAGGAAGCATTTTCTCTTTGTGTCTCTATACTCCAAAAGTTCAGATTTGAAATCAAAGATTCATAGGCTAAAGTACAGATTAGAATTTTTATTAGAGGGTAATTGCAGAGGTGTACAATCCAGGTAACAGTGCTCCCCAGTATTTTGTTCCAATCACCTGGATTTGCTAATGAGCACAATTCTTCAGCCAGGAGGTAGAACTAATTAGTGAAATCAGCTGGCTGAGTTCATGGGTGGAAGAAACACGTGGCAGGACCTTCTGACCCCTGGAGTTTGCACCTCTGGGTATTTGTGTAAATATTGGATTCACCATTTAGAAATTATAACACCTTTTTACATAGTCCCCCCTATTTCAGGCCAGCTAAAGTATTGGGACAAATGACCAAAATGTAAAATTAAGTAGCCATGTGTAATATTTGGTTACATATCCTCTGCATGCCATGACTTTTTTTATGTCTGTGACAAAGCAACATCAAAAGATTCTTGAAATCTAATTTTCAGGTACTCTTTCAAGCGATACTATAACCTTTCTTATAGATATGTACTATACGGATATGTAACCAAATAGTAAAAATGGCTACTTTATTTTACACTGTGTTATTTTGTCCTAATTCTTAACTTTTTGAGTATAGAGCCAAATTAAGAGAAAATGCTTCCATTCCCAATACTTATGTAGGGCACTGTACTAAAACTATCCAGTGAAACACAAACATTTTCCTCCTTTGTCTGTCTACTCAGTCTCTCTCATGATAAAAAGATTAAGCTACTGTGTGTAGCAACAGAACACAATCCAAGCTACGACAATCTTGGGTATAAGATGTGGGTCAGAGCATTGTTCTGAAAATGTACAGTGGTCAGATGTACTGTGAGCATTATTGAATTGTGACTCTTCTACTGTATCCTCAGACAAAGCGCTTTATCTGAATTGGGTTTTTACAAAGTTAGTTTTGTAAAAGGGAACTTCCTTTCCGTGAAATAACTTTGTGAATACAAGGCTACAATTCCACCAGAGGGTGCACGATGCTTGCAAGTGATAAGGTGTGTCAATGTACTGAAGTGGTAGAGCATATGCCATGGCTCTGAACTACCACCCACAAGTTTCTTCTTATTCAACATCACAACTGTACAATTTACACCCTAGGAAGAAGCATCAATTTAGGAGTTAACAAGCCTCAAAGTTATCCATCCACATCTACTGCATATCTGGCAGCAGTGATGGGTTGAGACTCGTTTGATACCTCAGACCCTTGATGACTTGCAGCCATTTAGCCAACAATGTGTCCCATACTGTTCCAGCATAATTTAGAGATCCATTCAAATGCAGATGTCATAGTATCGCTTGTACCTGAGAATAACAGTCTTTTGATGTTGTTGGATCACAGACATCAAAAAGTCCTGGCATGGAACAACCATGGCTACTTTGTTTTATATTATGTTAATTTGTCTCAATACTGTAGTTGGCCTGAATTAGGGGGACTATGTAAAAAAAGTGTTATAATTTCTAAATGGTCAATCCAATCTTTATACAAATACCCTCTAATAAATGCTGATGCACTTTAACCTCATGGTTTGATTTCAAATGTGAACTTTTGGAGTGTAGAGCCAAATGAAGAGAAAATGCTACCTTGTCCCAATACTTACGTAGGGCACTGTATATGCATGCAAAGATGTTTATGGTAAACTAGTGGTTCAGGGAACAGCTTTTTACATAATCCATCTATGGGAATCTATATGTAGACTCACTACAATGCATAATTTAATAAATATATTCTTGAAGTGACAAATTGTAAAATTGGAGGTTAGATTATTTTCTTTAATAACCCTTGAAATGTAGTCATCACAAATACCTGTCTCCAGTAACTATATTTAATCATAGCAGCTAACATCACACAGAATATCCAGTGGGTTTTTAAAATAAATATAATGTATATATATATATATAAATAAAAGTCACATACACAAGATGTCTTTGTAAATAGATTTCATATTTTTATTTACCAGTATAAGTGAGTCTGGAGTCTAGTCCAAGTGATGTCAAAACAGAAATTCACTGAAACCCTATGGTCAAACGTAAGCAATGGGAGGGGGAGGGATAAAGGAATCTTCTTTGTTTACAGCTCATTTTGCGGTTGGGGGTGGTAGTGGAATCAGAAGTTTGCCTTTCGTAGGTAATCAGCGACCTTATAAACTGCTTCGTTCACTCTGCCTCCGTGGGCATCCTTTTTCCCTTTCGCAATGACTAGAGCTGTAGGATGAACAGGAACAGGTTATTAGCCAATTAACAACAACTACAACGAAAGCCACTTTTTCCACAGACACTTAAGAACTTAAACATGCTTGAAAAGGATGTGCCAAGACAAAACAACGCGCAGCCAATCAAAAAAATAAATACATTTTAGATGCACAGAGGACAAATGTAACAAACATATTTAAAGAAGGATGCTGCAAGAATAAACCCAACCACCCCTTATATGAACAGCATTCACCATGAATATACAAATACAAATATAACACCTGCTTAAAAGGTACGGCTACAACACAAGTTATTTTCAGAATATAAAATGTTCTACTCATGACACGGTGGGTAAGAAATCCCCAAAATAGTTTAAGTACAAGAACATAAGACATAAAAAAAGGAATAATTATAGAGAAAAAGGGTGATAACAATAAGCAAAGTGAGACATAAGCAGAGAGAAATGCAGAGGGAAGAACATTGGGGAAAGGAAAGCAGAATGGGCCAAGAAGGAGCGTGATGAGATTAGCGAGGCTGGCAGAGACTTACCTTGTCTTGTCTTGCCAATGGTAATGTTGCAGGTGTCTGGCTCTTGATCTGACGACTTTGTGCGCATATCCATGCAGTGTTGCCCTTCTACACACAGCGTATCCCTCAACACAGTGCATTTGTAACCAGCCAACGATGCCCCATTAGTGAAAAAGGAACTGCGTTCACTGCCCACAAGCTTGCGAATTTCTTCGGGCTGCAGGGACCAAACACAAAATATGCTAATTAGGAACAGACAATATTTCCGTTTTTGTACAGCTCAAGCTCAGGTAGAGCAATTGTCTCGGGAGAATCTTCTGATCGTTAATTGCAATATGAACACTTAGAAAAAATACAGATAGACCTATATGTGTATCTGCGGTTCTGAACAATGCAATGTGTTGCTTTGCACCATGCTGAAGTGTATTCTCCAAGATGTAACTAGAGGGTACGGCTGCAAAGGCTGCAAGCTCCAACTAGTAGGAGAATTTGGGATTATGTTATCTGTACCCCAAGGGAGACATACCAACCCCACCCTGACAGACATTCCAAGAGTACTCCTGTCCTGTCAGGTTTTCAGTATTTATTTGTAATCACATCAGGGAGGAACAGTCAGTGTCTAACAGTCATGCCCTCTCCCTACTACTGTCCATTCAGCCCTCAGCTCATTGGCCAAAGGATATTTGGCTTCTTTTTCACAGTTCTTGTGACGTATACCTGCGCAGCTTTAAGTATGGCACGTGTAGGTCGTGCATTATTAGTGCCACAATGGATAAGAGGTTGTAGAACTGGACTGAAAAGTTAAAGGTGTTAATCTCTACATTAAACACTGTTTATATAGCCGTAAGCAAGGTAATGCACCATACCTAAATCACTTCAGTAAATTAAGATATCAACGGCTTGTTGTTCACAGAAAAATTGTGAATTTGAAATGAGCAGACTTTATTCCCCATTTTGAAAGAAAGTCTATTCATTTAGTTTAAGCCAAGTAGTTTAAAACTTGCAAGTGAACATAAAATTTAAAAAAATTATATCTGGAAATAGCTTTCCCTGTTTTAATAGTTCTCACTAATCATACCCTAACCTGGCAATGCTCATGAACTGGCACCCTGCCCAATGTATAGGCCCACCAAACACCCCCAGACAGAGGCATAGGTGACAACAGACTTGAACTATCTAGTAAAGCCTTTTTTAAACACCCTATGAGAGAGCTGTTTTTCACCTGGACAGAGGCAATATATCATCTCAGTGTGTAAGACAGCGGCATAGAGTACTGGATAAGAACACACCCACATCCATGGAGGTACAATCTTGGGCACACTACCTTCCCAGCTGACTTTAGCAGCATAAATGAGCCCGGGGTTTGCTACAAGCAGGAGCCCCATGAATAATCCACAAGTCTGGTACTTTTCCAATAATAACCCCTATAAGACTCAACACAGAGTGGATGACATAGTGTTTCGCCCTATATTTGGTTTCGAAAGGAACAGCATCAAGCCGTGCAAGTTGCTAACAGAGCACTGAATTTTATATTGTGGTATATGCCTCATCTATGCAGCACATACAGAATTACAGAGCTGGGAGCAGTCACTACTTGCAGGGTCAGATACAGGTTACCAGAAAAATGGTGTTTGTTCAGTGATTGGCTAACGTTATTCTGAACATTAACTTAGAACTGGGATGTAAAGACAGAATCGTGTGTGGAATAAGTAACCTAACATTAGCAGACCGCATCTTGTCTATCATAACTAGCTAATACCACTGTAAAGTAAATGACTTCTTCATGAAGATATTTGTATACAAATATTATTTCTTTTCTGAAATACAACGCAATATTGCATCCTTATATTCATTTGATTCAAAAGGTACCTGGCTGCAGCCACTTGGCGCCAGATTCAGAGTTGAGATAAGCGCGCGCAAATGGGACTTACTCCCGAAATTCCGCATAGCTTAAGCTATTTGTGATTCAGACATTTGACTTATCCGCTGTTTTAAGCGTCTCTCCAGTACATATGTGGCATTATGCGTGCAGGGTGGAGATTTGATGAAAAGGAGGCGTGTCTGGAGTTTAAACTTAATCTTTTTTTGTTTGGGAAAAAAAAAAAAGAAGTAGTTTATGTCTAGCGCCGCCAATAGATGATTATGAAAAATAAAGCATCTGTCGCAAAAATGGATATTAGAATGAGTGCATGTTCTTTGAAAATAATATTGGTCTTATTTTCCTTTGCCTAGCCTACTTACAATTATCAAAGAGCCATCTAAAAAGAAAAATATGTAAAAGTAGTCTGTGATTGACCGTCCGGTATGTCATACCAGACCAGTATTAGATGGATTAATTGATAGACAGTGTCTGGAACATATTCGCCTTGACAGAGGCGATTTGTGTCAGCACAGCTTCTCCAAAATGATTAAGTTGAAGACGTCGCATATAGGCTATTGTGTTCAACCACCGTAGGCTACATGACTTTATTAGATAAATCGTTAAAAAAAGATTACATTTTTTAAATCTTTTTTTTCAATAAATCCAACGATTCATTTGTTTACTTAATATTGCATGCACCCACTGTCCAGCAATGATTTCTTTTGATTGTGTGATGGGTATATCCAAGTCAATAGGAGCTATGATCATTTTATCAATGCGACGGATTAATACTTTCACTGCCTTCCCCATCACGCAAGAGCAACTGCGATGCACAAAGGTAGGTTATTAAAGGCAATGTCACTGACAGGTTGAAAATGTATACCCCCCACACACATTTTTTTAGTAGAAAGCTGGCAACCCAGGGGGCAGGTACAAGAAATAGGTCATTAGAATATCATGCCCTGTGCCACCCATATTTTGAGAAATGCACCCGCGTAGCGCAGGTTAGAATACGGCTCATCTCATCCCACGTTAAAGCCGACTTAAGTTGGCCATCTCTGAATCTGGCTCCTAGTTACCCAACGTAGCTTTTCTGCATAGCTAGAGGTAGCCTACTTACACGTCCAACAGAAAACACTCAGTGTCACTTTTCATTTCCTTGCTAAACGTCAGCTGTCAGCATTGAGGAAAGGAAAATCCTATGTTTACTCCGCTTCTTGAACATGCCCTGCAGGCTTGTTGCTTCGCTGTACCCCCTCTTCACTTCTACCACTGCAGTATCTAGCTGGCAATGGCAACAAAGCTAGGCCTGATCCCACACCACAGGCTCTGTAGCCATACCCACCCCTCCCCACACAAAAAGAGCGCCACGCCCAGAAACGTCGCGAACACATCTTAGAATAATAAATACAGGCGGAGTGTTTTTTTTCAACCGAGATTGCTAGTGCATCGTAGATATGACTGAGCCTGGTTATCCTGCATAGTGCACCTTTAAACATTAGTGTGAAGAAGATTAAAACTAAGTTTGTATGTTATCACTTCCAAACTTGCAGTTAACTTACAGGCATGAGAGATCTGACTCCATCCAGTAAAGCAGAGATTTCACCGCTTGAGTGGAGTTAATTTGGCAGCCGCGCGCATGCACATCACTCCATCATCAGGGTCTCCTTATAAAGACGTTCTGCTGCACATCTGCAAACAACCTACCCTCCCCCTCACCGCAACCTCCTTCCTCTTCCCCCAACCTGTGTGTGCACGTCCACAGCCCAAGAACAGCTTAGCCACAGCTTGATATAAAGCTACATATTCACTTGCGGTGACATATTAGGAGCCAAAAAGTCTGCTCTTTATGCTTTCAGAGAAAAGCTTGCAGTTGCTCGTATAACAGATCAGTGCACCTTACTTCATGCTTGCCATTGGATATTGCAACAGCGCTCAACTGCCATAATTATATTTGACATCATTTGCACTGTGGAAACTTTGCATGTAACCCTGCATGCGTTCCAGTGTGCATTGCATCCTTTCAGAATAATTCTCAAGCACTTGTTACAATGGCCTGAGTGTCACCCCAAAACATGCAATCTAGCATACTGCAGACCAACCTGTATTCAAGGTTGTTTTTTTTTGTTGTTTTATATGGTCAATGACCGCAATGAACCATAGGGCATAGTATTCGTTGTAGCACAGAAAGGAATGCATTGTCTGACAATTCCATGAGACTCTTATGAGCAATCGAAGCCATTCACATTAGCCTATGAGGAAGTGAGCCGAAGGTAGGCTACTTCCTAAATCTCGTTTTTGCAATTTTGGCAAAACCATATGACCAAATAAGGAAACATTTAAGCTTATTCCAAAACTCAGTTAAAATGCACTTAACGTTATTTTTTGTAAACGGGATGTCAGCATCCCATAATTTAGTTAAAATAAGCAGGCACACGTGACGACTAATGATTGGGCCAAAGATGGTACTCGACACCTTTCAATTCAACATCCCTTTAATAGTTTGGAAAAACAGAGTACAGGAAGAAGTATCTGTTCCTGGATTAGCTTTAGTCAAGTCAAATTTTCACCCCACAGTTAACACAAAGGCGCAAATATTCTAAACGAGGCTATACGGGGCGATGCTACGGGCGATAATGGTGTAGGGTAAGGTGCAGATATTCTCACAAGTCTCGCTCTTTATACAAAGAATACAGTGTAGTCTATAACGGAGCTTCTCAGTGGACATACGTATCGTTACTTCCAGAAATCTCCCTCTCATAGACGACAACCCAGCTAACAAAATGACGTCCCCTGAACGTGTCAAAATGTCATCAGGATAAAGCCTTGACATCTGTTTGCAGGGTTTTCTAAAAGTTACGAGGACGTTATAGGAACGTCCCTGTATGTCCCATGTTATGAGCACGTCATATCATAACCGGATAGGGAAGTTGCTTGAACATCCCCTGAAAAAATCTAATTAAATGTCATATTGTAACAAACCGTGACCTTCTTAGGACTTTAATAACTTCCTAGTAATGTTTTTAGGACGTCCCTAGTGAACGTTACATAATAACTTTGAGAGGACTATAGGGGGACGTCCCTTCGACGTCCACTGCTAGCTGGGAAATGGGCTTTGGCAAAGATAAAAGTGCTTTGTCCAATGCAATGTGTAAGAAACCCATCTTCCAGTGCAACTGTTCCAACAGATAAGCATGACACACACTTGGGGTTACTGGTGCGCAACTCTTGCAACATTTCAAAAAGCAGCCACACAAGACATCCGCTTTCTCTGGGACGCGCCCTATTGACATCCCTCCCTAGCACACAATATAGGCTGCCGTGATACACTTTCATCTCTCATCTCCTTAACAGATGAAAAATGCAGAAATAAAATTATAGCCTAACCATACTACCTTTAAGTAAAAACGACATTAACGTTTGCAAACGTTTAAGGTTTGCATACTTCAGGGCCACCTCATAACAAATCATATGTAGATTGAGCAGATATTGTCACAAAACATATTTTGCCAGAAAGTGGGGGAAAACGTGGCAAGTTAAATGAGCGTAAGAAGTATTACCGCAGGCAAGTCAACATCACAGGCTAATTGGCTAACCTTACAGCTAGATTCAATATACATGACAGCAATGGAATGAGGTATAGAAGTTACTGCAGAAAAGGGTTGATAGTAGGCTAGTCTCTAATAAATGTTCGAAAGTACGATGAACACGTCTAAAGGCATCTATTCTTTTTTAGTGCATTGTGACTGATGGGAATAAAAGTGTAAAATGTTTTGAGAAACAAACTTCCACACGAATCTTGTCGCACGTATACAGTAGCCTAGATGCAAAACCGATTTCGAGTAAACTATGTAAACTACATAACAAAAATAAGATCGTTAATGACCTCTTAAAGTTTTAAATGTTGCGCATTAAGGCTGCATGTATAGTACTTCACCGTGATTTTCCCCAAGGTTCCAGCAGCGTTCGACGCCCAAACAGATTCTTTGCCAGCTTCACACCCCACGATCACGACGTCCGCCACGCACTCATCGGCCATCAAATTATCTACATACTGTTGCCAAGACATTGTTGGCGTGGTCTCTTGGCGATTTTTGATATGGTCACTGAAAAGAAGAGAACAGGCGTAAAGACGCGAGTAGCAGAAAAGCAGTCAAAACACCCTACTGGAAAAACAAACCGCACGGGTATAAATAAATAGTTCCTTACAGAAAGGACACAATGTTGGAATTAATTGCCAAGAACTACACATATTTAAGCATTTAAAATTTCACAACATGTACCCAAAAGCGTATAAAAAGATATTTTACTACCTACAAGACAGTCCTTGTGACTTTAGCAAAGTTGCAAAGTGAGATAGAGGAAGTCGGCCAGCACTTATATTCAACAACGGCGCGCGCGCGCGCCCATCCCACAGAACACTTCCTCAAAGGGCTGAGAGGGGTGTGGTCAGGTAGAACGGAGCCTTTAATAATTACTGCCCTCCATATCATAGTGTAGGCTACCCCCTTTATAACTGATAGGCAATAAATTTCAAATGTCAGAGGTTATACATTTACCCCTTTGCTTGGATTAGCTCACAGTTGTTCACCAGTACTTTCTCAGTTGTAGGCTATTACTTTATTGTAGGGTGCATTTAAATGCATTCTTTATAATTAGATTTTATAAAATTAAAAAGATTTCATATTACATAAACAAGCCAACTCTTAAGAGAAAGGGAGAGAAAGGGAATTAATATGTTGTTTAAAATGTGGGACGTTAAGGTGGCAGGATAAGAAAGCCATATTGGGAAATTTGCCAGGGCTTTGGGGAACCCTCTACACAGTAAGATGTCCAGTGTTAATTAAACTCCAACAAGAGTCGATTTAACATTGAATATTTTACTGTGTACTCTGCTATAAGTGCCACAGGATCTTTAATGAGCAGAGGATTAAAACCTCGGTTTAACAGCTCATCTGAACAATGGCATCCCATCACTGTACTGGAGCACTGGGTTTTATTTGTTTCAGAGGGAGGAACGGCACCTTCTATCCCATAACAGAACCTCCAGTAGCAACTTTGTTTCCCCAGAAGGTCTCCTGCAAGTACTAACAAAGCTCACACTTTAGCTTCATCCATTCAGCTTGAGTAAAAGTGCACTGTGGCATGGCTGCTGGCTAGTGCATTCGGCAGGTAGAGACAGGCCATTTTATCAAAAATGTACAAATCTATGCAATTCCAACAAGGACGTGTAGCAGCACGCATCTGCCAAGGGGCTCGTTCTTTGGCTGTGTGTCTCAGAGTGAGAGGAAGGGTTTCATGGGTAGCTGTGGAAATCAGCAGTGAAGAAGTTAAAGTAAGCAGTAGTCTGCAAATGGACAATGCCAGTTAATAGTGAAGCACATATATTAATTGCTGTTTTCATAAACAAAGGTACCTTTTTCCAGTGGGCAAAATATTGCCTCCACTGGTACCAAGGGTGGTTAAGTAATACAGAATTGACAGAAGTTGCCTCTTTGCACCCATGATATGTCACTTCGACTTTGTTGGCTGATGTCTTACATTTTGTGAGAACGTTATGTGCTTGCTGCTTGCTACAGACACAGGGGGCAACCACATCCTGTTTGTCTTACTCAAATCGGCATGTCAATTCTGCAACATAGGAGAAGGAGGAAGCCAGCTGGTCCCTGGGGACATACATTGCTTCTGTTTCTTTATGTGATACTGGATAAGTCATATTGATGCAGGCCAACTAGGTAACTGTTTCATTGATGATTTATATTCACACTGAAAACATGCAGAGCTACAAGACTCACTGTGCAGGGTGAAGAGGTGGTTGTTTCTATGAGTACATGTGAACACGTAGAACACCAAGTCAAACAACTTAGTACTGAGGTTTCAGATAAGTCTTTTGCAATAGAGCTAAGTTTGTTACAAATCTATGTTTATGCTCCCAAAATGTGTGTGATTTCCTCTATTTCATGTTACTTTATTTTAACAGTGAAATGTGCAATTCCACAAACTGATTGAAATATAGGCGATATGGATGCTGAAGCACTTGATTCTTTCAGCAAATGCATGTAGTTTACAAAACTAAGGATCTACAACATGATTGTTTAGTGGTACAGCAGGTTTCTCACAAGCTGTGTATAAAAAGTGCTGTAATTTCTACATGTTGAAAACAAAATGTGTAAAAAAAATACCCTTTAATAAAAGCTGAGAATCTACAATCAGCATCTGAATTGTTTGATTACAAATCTAAAATTGTGGAGGACAGAGCCAAATGAAGGAATATTTGTCTTTGTTCAAAAGATTACTCCAAAAGTGACAAAAGGACAGTGACAAAAAAGTGAAAAGGGCAGTGACACATTTTTTGTGGTTTTGGCTCTGTACTCCAGCACACGGCACATTGGATTTGAAATGGAACAGTGACGATGAGGTTAAAGTGCAGACTTTCAGATTTAATTTGAGGGTTTTTACATCCATACCGGGTGAACAGTGTAGCAATTGTAGCCATTTTTACACATAGTCCTTTTTGTTGTTGTTGTTGTTGTTTTGGCTCTACTCCAGCACATTGGATTTGAAGTTAAGCATGCATGGATGGATGAGGTGAAATTACAGATTATCAGCATTGATATTGAGGGTATTTACATCCATAGCCTGTGATCCGTGTAGGAATTACAGCCCTTAAAAAACAGCCTCAAAAATGAATCTGCAGTTTGATGTACACGTGCAGTTCTATGCAGTAGTCCTGCATATTGAAAAATTTAACTGTAGTAATACTGCAGTACAAGTGTAGCAATTTGCATGCAGCAATACTGCAGTACAAGTGTAGTAATTTGCATGCAGCAATACTGCAGTACAAGTGTAGTAATTTGCATGCAGAAATACTGCAGTACAAGTGTAGTACTTATACTGCAGTTTAACTGCGTCCAATTTACTGCACTTGTACTGCAGCACAAAAACGTTTTTACTACTGCAGTTTTTTACTGCAGTTTTTTTGTATAAAACTATACATTTTATTTATACATAGTTCCCTCATTAGTAATAATAATAACAATAATAATACCTTGCATTTATATAGCACCTTCCTCACCGGCTGGCTACTCAAAGTGCTTTACAATGATGAGGGGGAAACTCACCTCTACCACCACCAATGTATAGCACCCAACTGGGTGATGCAATGGCAGCCATTTTGCACCAGAATGCTCACCACACATCAGCTGAGGTGGAGAGGGAGAGAACAATTTTTTTAGCCAATTAAACTGGGGGATGATTATGTGGCAGATTGAAAGAGCCAGGTTGGGAATTTAGCCAGGACACCGGGGAAACCCCTACTCTTTCCAATAAGTGTCATTGGATCAGATTTTCTTAAAATTAAAAATAGGTATAAACTTGCAATATCTTCCAAAAAAAAACAAAAAAAAAACTGAGCTGTAGGTCCCCCCGTACTATAACAAGTTAGCTCAGTGCAATCCAGTACTATTTTGCACAACTCTTGGGCAGCGTTTGAAGCTTGCCTCAGTTCTGGTGGAAGCTCAGATGCAGTGCTCAATTTATGGACTTTGGAAATCTGGAATCAAAGTGCCACCCAGCTGTAGCAATATAACACATGCCAGTCACTTAGCCTTTTCAAAAGATATACGTAGCTGAACAGAACACCACTGTACAGTGCAGATCAACACAACAGTAGCTAGTATAGTTCCATATAGAGTGGTCTGGTACACCGTATATAGTGCAACAACTCTGTATGTCACAAGGTTATATGTGGAAGCAACAAACTTCCCATGGGGGAGGGGTGTTAGCCAATGAGATTCTGCCATGGACTACATGTGATTTTCTGCAGAGGAAAAGGCCACAGGCCTGCCACAAGTACATCCCCAAAATGTGTGGATCAGTCATAATATCACTGCATAGGGCCTTACCTAGTTTCTGATGCCCTTTTATTTACTCATGGAGACCGGCATTAAAGCTCAAATCAGTGGCTTCACATATATTGATTATGAGCATACTACCTTGACTATTAACTCTTAAGACAGTGAAAAGCACTATAAGCTATGTGATTATTTGCCAGAAGTGCATAAATAGACATCATATCTACCATCATTTTTACTGCCTACTGCTTTTCCCCTCTTTGACTTTGGTCGGAGAAGTCAGATACGAAGACAAGAGATGAAAGGTTTCATGGTTTAAAAAAAAAAAGGAACCAGAAAGAAATGTTTTTACATTTGGGTTCCATTCTACCCAGTCCTGCTCCGATTCTGCTTCAGGTGCATAAAGAATGCTTTCACTACTAGCATCTCTGTTGGACCTTGAGCGAGTATTAAGGTCGAGCGAGTATTAAGGTCGAGCGAGTATTAAGGGCGGCAGTGTGGTATAATGGTTAAGGAACTGGACTTGTAACCGAAAGGTTGCAGGTTCGATTCCCAGGTAGGACACTGCCGTTGTACCCCTCAGTAAGGTACTTAACCTGACTTGCTTCAGTATATATCCAGCTGTATGAATGGATAAATGTAATAAGAAGTTGTGTAAGTCGCTCTGGATAAGAGCGTCTGCTAAATGCCTGTAATGTAATGTAATGTATTACAAGCTCCAGCTGAGGATGTAATGAGAAGGCTCTGCTCAAGATACAAAAGCAGAAGAGGAAATATGGGTGACTGAAAGCCTGTTGTAGTGAAACTTCTCTAATCGATCTGCTCAATACAAACGCTACATTGTAATCTCTTAGACTCTCACCCGCCCTCAGAATGTTAGGACACTCAACAATACTTCTGGTTCTTCATGTATGGAACTGAGATGATCCAGCCATACTATTACCAACTCTGACCAGTTACAGGTGCTGAACTTTTACAGTCCAACTGGACTTCCGTGCTTTTTTTAGCCTCTTTCCACATCTTACCATCTAATGACCACAGCTCACGTTTCCAAACTGTGGTGCTGTCTTAATGTAAGCTCAATTGCACCTTTCATACATGATTAAAAACCATTACCTCTCCCTAAAGACCTGCCCTCTTCTGCTATTGGCCATTGTTCTTTCCCTTCTCACTGCTTGTGCATGGAAGGCCTGCTGATTTATACCCGTGACCCCACAGTAGTGGAATACACTGGCCATGACCATCAGGTCTGTACAGTGATTCCTTTTTTAAAAAAAACACTAATACCTGTGTCCACTCAGATCAGTCCTTAATCTGTATAGCTATGGACAGTTAATATAATTATACGACTGAATCATCCAGTTTCCTATAAGACGACCAATGATTGGTTAGATTGGTCTGATAATTTCACTTTAAGGCATTAAAATTAGCAGTGGTATCATTTCAGTATAAAAAAAGTTTTTTTTTTTTTCTCTCCCCGTAGTACTGATTAAATTCTGAATGATTTAAATTCGGAATCATTTTCTACACTGAGCTGTACACTGGTATGTACTTTAAGTTGCCCTGAACAAGAGTGTTCATAAAATTAATAAATTAATCTCTTGTGCTTGAAGTGCTTCAAAGTATAGGCTCCATTGAGACACAGGACATGTCTTCAGCCCTTCTGATCTTCAGTCAACCTGGGTGCACCAAGAACAGATGAAATGAATGCAAGAGACACCTATAGGGACCAAAAGACAGCATGAAGGACACAAAGGCAGATGGAAGTACAAATCTGGACAAGCAGACAGACACCTGGACATCTCATCATACTTATATCTTACTCTCACAACTCAACAAGTAGAGGGCAACCCTGTCTCCGTTCGATCCTATAGCCCAAGTTTGAATTGCAAATTTACTCAAATATCACACGCATAGAGCAGTAACTCAGAGTCAATCTGAAGGGGTGGGTAATCTGGGTATACAGTGCTGCGGGCAAAGGGTCACAAATTTAAATACCTATGAAGAACGGGTATGGGCATATCTATTTTTGAACATGCATTCATATCATTTTGGATCAAATAAGACCTGTAGCTCAACCCAGGATGTGCAGGGCTGTGTCCGAATCAGAGCCCTATGTACTGCACCGTCTCCTGCATACAGTGCACTGGCAGAAGTGTGCTGTTTAATGTGCACTGTTTAGCAGTCCGCGAAAAATATCCGCCGCCATACTATTTTCCAACCGTAATGTGGAAGTGTCGTAAGCAGGTCATAAGACGTCCCACCAGTGTTGCCATGTCCGCAGTTTTACAGCTAAATTGGAATACTTTCAAAGTGCAGACACGGGTAAAAATAAAAAGGCACACACTTATTTTAAAAAGTAAAAATGTGATGATTTCTATTTAAAATACATTGGTTTTGGTTAAACATATATTTTGGGCTAGTTTTGAGACGCCATTTGGCTGGAAAGTCTTGCAAGATCTGGCAACCCTGCGCCCCACCTTTGCGCTGCCATGTCACGTTGTTTTTGTTGTATTTGAAAGAAAATGTCAGCGAAGCTGCGCCTCATTTTTTTTAAACGAAGCTTAAGGTCATATTTATGCAACCAAAATGTTTGTGTACTTCTTGAAAAGTGTGCGAATGTACTCAGCGAAACCCCGTAAGTGTGTCATCCGGGTGTTTCAGGTATACTGCAATTCGAAGACTTTTCGCCTACTTAACGACTTACCTACTCCTATCTACTCACCAAGGCTACTCAATAGTGTGCAAGAGTGCTGATTCGGACAGGGCCCAGGAGTTTATATGCATGTGTGAGAATGGAGAGACCAGCAGGGACAGTGAGGGAGAGAGTGGCTGCACAGACATGATCACAGCAGTAAGTATCATGAAAAGAATGAAATGGGGAAAGAGGGGTGGACATCACCAGTTCTTTTTCATTCCCACCAGCAGGGGAAAAGTTTCTCATGACAGGTACAGCTTGAGACGCATGTTCTCTCATGCAGGAAATGATACACTCGTTTTTTCACCGCCCTTGGCGGATTCTGACTCTGTACATAATCCGAGGTGAAAACTTCCTCAGGGTTGAAATGGTAGTGTCCATATGCTTATCAAAAACAGGTACATTTCCCTTACCACATACACACAAACACACCTATGACTCACCATGTAAAGCCGAGTGGGACTTTCAGGACAGATCAAGATAAAAGTGAGGAGGCTGCCCGTCTTGCCAGCGACCACAGACACAAACACACAAATTATGTAACAAGCATGTACAGCACATAGTTCTTCAGACCCAAACCATGGTGCAAGAACCTTCCATGTCACCTCCCAT
This sequence comes from Synaphobranchus kaupii, assembly GCA_029718625.1. Classification (NCBI taxonomy): domain Eukaryota; kingdom Metazoa; phylum Chordata; class Actinopteri; order Anguilliformes; family Synaphobranchidae; genus Synaphobranchus; species Synaphobranchus kaupii. The sequence goes on from CM056393.1 coordinate 16,988,956, forward strand.
TTTAGTTTTGTCCATTCCCCGAAGCTCTCATTGCCTTTAATGCTGCATTTAAAAAGCTCCAGTACAATGATAAGTTCAGGTGATTCAAATTTTTTTAAATAAATTCCCAAAATGATTCACTCACGTTTTGATGGGCTCTCGTTAGGAGCATGAACATGATCGGTCAGAGACAGACTCACACTGTGTTGAGAGTTCACTATTCCCCAGAATGAGGCAGGCATACAGGCATAGAGACTGCTCAGACTCAATGGGCACAACAGAGAGAACACGAGTCATCAAAAATCGGTCATATTCTCTTTATGGCACAGACTAAAAGAAGGTACATACAAAATATAAAACTCTATGCAGGGTGAAGCTGGAGGGGCCAGGAGGTCATAAAGCGACACAAAACACATTGATACAAGTAAAAAATAAAAACGTGTCATTAGTATCAATACACAGTAAGAATTTGGTCCCTATTTTGAAAACAAGAACCATAATTATTATTTCTACTTCTGTTACTAGTGTCACAACTAGAAACCTTTTTTGTATTAAACATCCAAAGATGGAAAATACCATTATCTAAAAATTTTTTTTTTTAAAGTCTAGATTTCAATAGGTCATGATGAAAACATATGTAGAATCACACATCTAAGCTGAGTTAATTCAAAGTTGAAAGAATATCAAAGTCTAATCAAAATGTAGTCATTTCATATCGCCAGTTAACATCCAGGTAACTGGCAGCGAGATGGGTTCAATTTCAAGCTTCAATTGTTGGAATCAATGTACTGTCGTCTCAACTTTAATAACATTTATGAGCTAAATAAAAACAGTGAATAATTGGTAACACTACCTTAATTTGTTATTTAAAAGTCAAGATGAAACAGCTGTGTGCTTTAACTGGAAGCCCACCACAGCCCCGTTTCATGCACTAAATACCTTTAAAAGCCAAGCGACAATTTAAGGTGTGCTGTGATTTCTGGTTTGAACATCTATATATAATGCATATTACAAAAAAAAACTAAATTGATATCATACAAATATGTGGACAAGTTCACTGGAATGCATTTCCTGGCATCTTAAAAGGTCTGCAAACTGTACAGATATACGATAAAGTGACGTCGCTACTGCCGAGTCTTTAAAAAAGGCAAATGGCAGCCATGAAGAGCCATTGGTTTTTGATACCTGTAAACATTCATGTATCAGGTACCCATGATATCAGTTTCAGGTATACGATGCTTTAATTCAAAATGCTCCATAGAACTTTAACTGCTCTTCATCTTGGATCTTATTAGTATCAGGGGCCATGTCTGCCATTCTGCAAATGTGCAGCTACAGACAGAACTAACGACGCCCATATCTGCAGCCCCATCATTCGCTTCCACTGCGTTTTGGTGAAAACTTGCATCAGACATGAATGAGTCACAAAGGGTTCTCCACCAGTACATTCAGTATTGTGCAAAGTCAGGATCTTTCCACACTTGTCGTATCCAGGGCGCCATATTGGTCTTCTCGAGTGTATTAAATATGTAGAGAGATTATGAACAGAGAACAGTCAGAGCTTTGAGCTTGTTCTTGACTGTAAATGAAGAGAGAAATCAATTTCAATTGTATAAAAAGTGTATATTGTTCTGAACCCCATTTGCATAGGGTTGCCAGGTCCCAGCAAGAGCACAACATATTCAGACAGGAATCCAGACCAGTCATCCATATGAAATCTGAAATGCACTTGTGTGCTGGTGTGTGCCTGGGTATGGGTGCATGGGCGTGTCAAACATAACACAAACCTGGTCCAAGCTTCTTCCAGCCTCAACACAGAAATGTGTGGTTTCATACGTGTTACGGCGAAGAACCTTTTACGCTGATCCGCATGGCAATTCATTAATATACCGCGGCAGTCTGGTGAACCGCGTTTCAGTCGTCATCACAGTTTTTCATCCAAGCGTAATGTTCCTGAGAGCGGGTTTTCACTCGTTTATTTTGTTCATGGTAATATTTGCCCATATTTAACCCTCCATTTTAGAATGACACATTTACAATGTCCTACTGCAACAGAATACACAAAACCTCTACAGGATCCTCTCTAAAGATTACTTTACATCCATACAAAACAAAAAAATGCACTATTGTATTAAACTTAATTATATATATAAACAGCTCTTATTGCAGTTACATTACAATAGGGGAAGGGGGCAAGAGAAGTAATCAATTACTTTTAAGTAGATCAATTCTACTCCCAACAACACACACTCCTGCCCAAAAACTATAAAAATTAAAAAAAATGAAGAAATAAAGATGTGTTTTAGTGTGGAACTGAACAGGTACAGTTCGATCTCAGAACATAAATGCAACATCACTAAAAGAGCAATGAAGTGAAGATAAAACCGTGAGCGACAGGATGTTACACATGAAGGTAGAGATGTTGAAATGTGAAGCAGCTGCAGTAGTTAGTATGAACACTGCGTTTGCCATTCCTTCAGTGACGAGTTGCAGCTTGTTCATTTTTAGGCTCAGCAGAAAGCAGAAGAATCTTGTAACCATGACCACCAAAGTGTGCTGGCTGCCTGTCAAGCAGCTCCTCCCTCAAATCCCCCACAACGCACCCCCCAGTCCAAGGTTCTTAACTCGAAGATGGCAAAGGTCACATGAAGAAAAGACACAGGACAGATAGACGATAGACATTTCTCAACATTACATTAAGGTGCCTGACAAAGGGTACAGGACTCATCTTCTTGCTACTGAGGACTGCAACGCCTAAATTATGAACAAAATGGATGAAATGGGAGGGGGGGGAGGGGGTTGTACATACATGAATGAGAAAATCTGACCGGGAAAAATATATTTGGGGGAAAAAGAAAAGTGCAAATTTGTCCACATTAGGGACTATTTTTCTGTGTCTGGGCAAATACATCTGCCATTTTTAATGCACCGGCCACATTACATTTGATCCCAGCTGAAATGGATGAATCCATGTTAAACAGTTGACAGTTTCTGGTTAAAAAAGACATCTGCTGAATATACTATGAGATCAATGCCCGACTTCTTAAGGAACCACAGCCGTGACCCCTTTCATACCCTTTCTGAGCTATACACAAACACAAAGTGCAATGCCATATCACAATGGTCATGCCCACCTATTTGATAATATGTAAAGTAGAAAGCCATACTAATCACATTAAATTGATAATTAATTTTTGGAATATTTGTAAACCCAGACAAATGATTCAACTTAAAAATCCCCATGGACACTTGTAGAAACCGTTTGCCAATGATGCCATCAAAACTTAATCCTAGAATTAGCTAGTAGCTTGAATTTCATCCCAGTTTCCCTTGATAAGATTGTGGCTGCTTCCTGCAAGCTGCATCAAGACAGATTAAGCCTTTAACTGCAAACTATTAGCATCCATAACCGTTTCAGCGTCGGGCCAAGTATGGAGTTAGCCATCAAATGGAGTTAAGAGACAGGGACAGACACAAGACAGACAGACAGAGTGAGGACACTGAAGCTGGGGGACAGACTTTGCCGCTTGGTTAGGGGACGGAGACGGACGACGGCTGAGAGAGGAAGGCAGCAAAAGGGGTCAGAAGTCTGGCAAAAAAAGTGAGAGCTGATGGTGAGCGAAAAAGAAAGCAGAGACATGTAACTGAGCGGCTTGGAGAAATCTCAGAACCGTTTGAGCCCCTCACACTCCGATGGCGCCGTTCCGTAGGAGGCGGGCGGTGTCCCCGTCCGAGAGACTGGCGTCGGAACCGGCCGAGTCCTCCTCCTCGGGGGAATAGTAGCCCTCGTGGCCCAGGATTGGGGAGTCGGAGCAGGCCACAGAACCAAAGCACTGGGCCGCCGTTACCGTGGCAGCGTAGGCCCCGGGGCTGCCCGAGGCGGGCGAACCGGGGTTTGAGGGGCGGAGCAGTGGGGTGCGCTCTGACTCCGCCTCGGCCCTGCCTTCGTCATCGCTGGCCGCCGCCCCGCCGGCCTCCCCGTCAGACTCTGACTCCGAGTACTCGGGGTTGGGCCGGGTCACGCGCTGTTTGCACACGGGACAGGTCTTCTTGGTTTGGGTTAGCCAGGGATCCACACACTTACAGTGGTAGGCTGAAAAGAGGCAGAGAAATGTAAAAAATAAAAAATAAATAATAATAATAATTCAAAAGTAAAGTTTACAAAAATTTGTGCACCCTGAAAAAACGAACAAAAGAAAGTTGAGAACAGAAAAAATATCCCGAATACACATGCAGAAAATGACTATATGACGACAAGTTCACATTCAGCTTTTTGCTAATGAATACTTTGACTGCTGCCCAAAGGAGCCAAATTTGTGTACAGATAGGGAATACAGTCCAGAGTCCTGAACATGTACATTTAGGCTTGGTGAATTCAGTACATTGGGCTGAGGCATAGAACAGTGCTTGGGCTACCAGCCACAAACTTCAACTCCCATGGCCCAGAATATTGGTGTTAAAGGAGAAGTTTGGTATTTAGCATGTTAAGCCCTGTTATAAGGTTAGTTACGATCATATACAACCGTCCATATCAACATTTTGACAAACTGTGCGGTCTTGAGATATACTGCTCAATGTCATGTCACAGCTAACTTACACAATGGATCTGGATGGGCATATAGAAAATCTTTCAAAAAAACACCATAAACTCTCGTTTTCAAAGACGGGAAACCCACCGAGTGGTCACTGGTGTCCGTTGATGTTCTGACACAAAAAACGTCGCAAAGTATGCTGTACGGAGTTTACAAACATATGGCTATACGGTGACTGAAATTTGTTCCACTCTGTGAGTTTATGAGAGTTTATGGTGTTTTTAGAAGGATTTTCTATATGCCCATCCAGATCCATTGTGTAAGTTAGCTGTGACATGAGCAATGAGCAATATATTTCAATACTGCACAGTTTGTCAAAATGTTGATATGGACCGTTGTATATGATCGTAAATAACCTTATAACAGGGCTTAACATGCTAAATACTGAACTTCTCCTTTAAAGACTTGGGCTTAACCACAGTAACCAACTGAAATGTTATCAGCAGCAGTAATTTTCTTTTTTTGTTTTTCAAAAAGCAAATAATAAAAACTTTCTTCCCCTCTCGAGTCAAGCATGTAATCGTTCAAAGTCTATGAACGTCTTGTGAACAGAAATGTTTACTTGACCTTTCTTCAGCATACTTGCGACTTTCTGGAAGTTAAGCTTCAGTATTTAACCAAAACGTATTTCTTCTCTGCTACAAAGTTCTCCCCACACGTTTATCATTTCTGCCTCTTGAGCAACACCACACAACACAGCATAAACTTCCATGTTGAATGATAAATGTGCAATGTTATTTGAAAAACAGGACAGATTACCATGTGAACAGGGAAGAATCCTCAGTTTATCACCATCTTCATACTCATCAAGGCAGATGGCACATACATCATATTCATCACCTGAGAAAGATAGAGAGCGAGAGAGAGAGAGAGGCTTCTGTTAAAAAACTGTGTATTTGCTATATGACACCACTTAACTAGTGATCTGGGAGAGACTGCTTTAAGGGACACTACTGTCTAAAGTTAAAATGGCTGAGCCATGTAAAAGCTCAGCTGAACTTAGGTAGAACTTTGGGTTGTGTAGTTATCTGGCCATGATATGAGTCCAAATGGTGATGAAATATGTTCGTTAGTTGCCCTGTGCTCCCCTGGGGTGATAATCCAGAATAGGGTATTTGTCGCTCTCCATTCAGTTCTATAGGGAAGCTAAAACGGTCTCAAAATGGCACTTATAGCACATATACGAACGTGAAGTGGATTCTGTCAATACAAACAATAACCAGTCCTCATACGTATTATTATTATTTTTTTAATGAAATGGCCCTTTCCTGGCTTTTTCATATTTTATTTAGATATAATTCTTGCGGCAGAAACAGCGTTAATGCACCGATGCGTCAGAAACCACTCATTAGTCCAAATTTCCACGGAAGCAAGCGTTCCTGAAGTATATATCTATGGTAAACAAACCGACCTGCTGACATTTTGCTAGTCTTTTCTGGTAGCTTGCTAACAACAATGAAGAAAATTAGTACTTTTTATAAATTAATTTTAATTACACAAAAAAAAAATACGTACAAGGAATGGTTATTGTTTGTATCGACAGAATCCATTTCATTCTAGTTTGTGTAAGTGCTAGAAGTGTCATTTTGAGACCGTTTTAGCTGCCCTATAGAAGTGAATGGAGAGCGACAAATACCCTATTCTGGATTATCACCCCAGGGGGAGCACAGAGCAACTAACAAACATATTTTGCCACCATTTGGACTCATATCATGGCCAGGTAACTACACAACTCAAAGTTCTACCAAAGTTCAGTTGTGCTTTAAGGCCAAGGGAACCCGTTGATTGACTTCAGGGGATGAGACACCCGCTTTACTTTATCATAAATAGCACCTACAGCACTTCCTTCTGGGCATATACAACTTCTATACCGCTTGTGTGTGCTTTGCTATTTGGGCCTAAAATTCAAGACAATCGGAGAGCCAAAGCACACTGCAAAAAAACTAATCTTAACAGGCATTTTAATCTCATATTTAGACTTTAGAATCTAATTTCCGTTACTTTTTTGCTAAATAAAACAAACTATCTGCCAGTGGGGTGAGATATTTTTACTCATTTCAACATTTAATATTTTTTTACTTTTGAGGAAAAAAAGGTTTTAATTCTCATTACAAGACTAAAACAGTGCACAGCACAAAAATCGGAAACTGAGAACAAGAAAAGCACTTGTATCTGGTGAAAGAAGAAACGCATTTACATCTCGTGGACATTTAGAACCATAGAAATTATGATTCTTAGAACTGCTTGGTCCTGCTGTGGTTTTAGGTTTCCATCCAATGAAAAGTACTCAGCAAATTTAGAGAATTTGTTCAAATTAATGTGCTTAGCATTACACACAGGAGAACAAATGTAGTAAATATTACAATAGGCTGGTATGGTGAACTTTGATTACAGTAGAATCTTCAGAATTTCTACGTTGGTTATTCTTATTCTCACACCCAGTTCCTGTAGCTAACGACTTCAAGAGCAGCTTCTTAACTTCCTGACTCATTTTAAGACTGAGAGCGAGGGAGCGAGAGAGGAAGTGGTCAGAACTAGCGCTCAACCCATGTTGTTTGCGCTTTACTGACACTTTTTTTTGGTTCTGCACAGTTGATTTTAAAGACTGACAAGGAAATGACAATTCAATTTCATGGTGCATGTCCTTATAAGGCAAGTAAGTAGGCTAGTGAGAGAGACAGCAAGAGGGGAGAGAGAGTGAGAAAAACGAGAGAAAATGTTTTTTTATTTTATCTATTTTAAAAGTACCCTTAATTAAAATCGTCTTCCGTAGGTACATGTCGAACTAATGCACATAAATAAGTACATTCAGAAATTAAATTACATCAACCTGCTCTGAGAGACAAAAAATAAATAAATAAAAAGAGAGAAAGTGGAAACATTTCCGCTCGCACATTTTCAAAAAAAGTATCAGGTTATGCAGATAAAATGTCACCCAGGCACACCACACAGTACCAGACAGCAACTACTTTCAGTCCAATCAGTAAACCACCCCCCCCCCCCCCCCCCCCCCCCCCCCCCCCCCCACCACTTGTGCAAATGAGCCAATGAGGAGATCCCTACAAAAAGCACAGCAGAGAAGAGAAAAGTGGAAAATTCCACTTCATTTTGACAATGCAGGTCATTTTCTAGACATGAAACACTGCCCAGATCACTGCTCACACCACAGCAAAAAAATTATAATCCAAGTATAGCAGGTCAGGTATCATGCAATGATATACTAGCTATCTAGCAAGGAAAATGTCCTGAGAAGGCATATGTAGCAAAAATCTCAATTGAGAGTGTGTGTGAGCTTACTTTAAAGCAGCTACAGTATGTAGGCTACTACATCTGCCTTTCAGAGACATTCCTGGTTGTGTCCCCCAACTGGAAGCCAGCGTATCAGTAGCTGTGGAGGAACTTGTGGACATATTTTTTGGTTTTTCACAAATAAGTAGTCCTCTCGCCGACATTCACGCTGCCCGAAACCTGGGCCAAGTTTGCAGCCTGCTATAGTACCATGACACGATGTCTGCATCTGTGCTGATGTGTCTCAACTCACACCAAAGCCACAGTGGCAGTCATTAAGGGTCAATCCTTAGAGCCATTGAGCGACTATGGTAATACATTACACCAGCGGTCATTTTTTATTTATTTTTCCATTATATGTTACATTATGTCATTACAATATGTCACAGAACATAGGGGAAGTACACACAGGGAAAGGGAGGGAGAGAGAACAGAGACCGAAAATATTTGTCCTTTCGAAATATTGACAAGCAGTCAATGGTATTACTTCCACCATTCTCACAGTTGGGGGTGGAGAGCCAAAAGAATGAAGGC